>JAFBJR010000107.1:1659343-1696647 GCA_016785285.1 Brachirus orientalis | reverse complement strand
ACACTGTTATTCAGAAGGGCTTGTTTTATCTTATTACCTTTGAATGTCTCATCAAGCTCATCTTTCCCAAAGACTATCCCCAGATCATGAATGGCACATGTGTGAAACTGCACCCGGAATATTACATCTCGGCACGGGCTAAGGAAACGCTTGTGGTAGCATTTGAGCTGGAGGGAGAAATTCAACAGAGGAAATTCAAGCAAGGCTGTAGAGACAACAGAACACAACAGGCAAGTCCATACATATTGTTCTTTATATACCTTCATACTTCACAGTACAGTCAGTACCAACATTTGAACCACAATATTATGTTCTACCTACTTTAGCAACATAAAACACCACAGCCAATGATCTGAATATAATGTAGTTCAATAAAACTGACAATAGGGAAAACTGTTTGATAACTGTGGAATTAATTATTAACCATTCATTTTTAAGAATTTAAAGAATTTAATTTAACTTAGATCCAATTCAATCACTTTAGGGGGAAAACATCAAATTTCAAGCTAAAAGAATGACATTCAGGGTGTTTTTATTGCTGTCAAATGTCAAAACTGGTCATATTTGCACTGAATTAGAGTTGCATCTTTTGATCTCCACAGGTTCAGTGAATATCACACCAAATAAAGATAAAGCCTATTTACACAATGTGTCAGTTCCGAGGGGGAAAACATCCTGCAGAAAGATATTCCCTCTAAAGCTGAGGTCAATATGACCTCATTGCTGATACACTGACAGTAACAAGTAAGCACAATATGAAATGATCTTTGTGGAACACAAGCCAAAGATGTGACAACTTGATTCACTGCTTGCTCTTTCACCACTCTGGCTCTGAGCTACAAAAAGCATTTAAGGCATTTTATATATATATCCCTTGCGACGTATGGCCTCTTCACACACACTATTATCCAAACTGCTTCTCCCAGCACAATGGATTTAAAAGCAATGCTGAAACCACACATGGGAAAATACTCTCTCTCTCTCTCTCTCTCTCGCTCCTGCTGTTTCCTGGTGCGAAGCCCGGACCTGTTGGGCTTTTACAAGGATGTCACATTTACAGGTACTGGAGGAATATTTACCATAACCCAAACAACTCACAGCTCACAAATGAAACTAGCAAATGGAATAATATCCAACTATTACAATGACAGTGAGAATTTTTTGGGGTGACATAACTACCTCACTTATTTATATATATGTTCCTAAGAGCAGGCAAAAATAAAACCACCAAGTGGGACTGGCTGCTTTCCACATACCTATTTTCTCCTTCTGGAGCCAAATGAGACCAAAACATGTATAAGACCACGGATGAAAAAAGTGTAAAAAAAAAAAAGTAAAATACCCTACGGCTTCAGAGTACAGCATTCTGGGATACGGTAAACCTCCCACTGAGGGGTCTGTTTCATGAGGAAAACAATGCTGGGGAGCCAACTTTGAGAACAAAAAACAGAAGAAGGAAAACATTCATTTTAGGCTTATATGCTGCCTTTAGAGCATATTTCCAATTTCCCTGCACTGCATAAAAATTCACCAAAGCCCTTTTGCCCCATTGGTTGCTTGTGAGTTGATTATCTACAATGTTAAAGGAAAATAACTTGGCTCACTTGCTTTCCTTCTGAAGGTTATTCAAGAAATGAGACTTTCATCTACTGTTATCCTTAAGTAATTATAAGCTAAGCACAAGTGCAAAAACATATAAGTGTAAAATTAAAAACTGCAGTTGTCAAGAAGAAGCTGCTCATGGCACATGCACTCCCCACAAATTTGAGGAAAAATGGAAAAAAATGGACAGATTATGGAACACAGCAAGAGGACATCACCACTGGACAATAAGGAAATTGATATGTGAATAATTGCTTTGTGAAGTGTGTAAAACCTGACACTGTAATTGTTTAAAGTCAATTTTAATAAAAAATAAGTTTAAAAAAAAATCATGTTAAAAAAGATTTTCCCCTGCAATTATCTTTTTCCAAACATCAATAAGTAACGTCTCAGCAGTCACCTAGTGCACAACTCAGGTAACCTTCACAAACAAATAATACTGCAGTTTGAAATGGTGGAGCAAACCCTCCAGTCCAGGCTGACTAATGCTTCAGCCGAGAGGCCACAGTGCACATTTTCCGTGTTATCTGAACACTAACAAGCATCAGGAGGCAACAGCTCAGTCAGATGATGCATTCACAAGAATCCATTAGTCCATTTTAAATAAAGGATGAGATATGAGCCATGTGCGGCCAAAACCAAACAGCCTTGTGCACAACAGTAAGTGCTCTCTGTCTGAGATCCCCTATGGCTCCACACTGTGTCCAGAGAACATCTCACGGATGAAATTAAAGCCTGACTGCTGATCTGTGGAGGTGTTCGACCTGAAACTCATTAAATCACTGGTGCTACTTTACTGATGATCTTTTTTTCCTTCACTTTAAAAGTTCAAATACAATTATTATTAATTACAGACATCTGACCATGACATTTAACTTGCTTTTATTTGATGTCACGTCATATTAAAACCGTGTACCAAAAGCTGTTGGAAAGGAAGTCCACAGCCAATTTGACATCATAGTTTCCAGGAAACATATTGTGTGCTAATGAGGGTCTATAAACTGAGGTATAGGACTCTGGCCAACTGTCTTTCCCCACATTTTTATGGCCCTATTTTTCTATGAATGGATAGTATAAACTGCTGAGGCACATGCATGCAGTATATACACTCAACGTCAGAGTGGAAAAACCAACAGGATTCCCTCAGTAGTAAAAAGTCAATACAATAAAAACAGTCCATTCTCTGTACATTTGTGCAAATGCTCTTATTGGCATTCTGGGTTAATCATCATTTAGCATTCCTTTTTTATTGGTAAAAACTTAAAAAAAAAAAAAGGGGAAGACAATAAACTTTCCCCTGTTACTGGCTTCCCAATTTAGAACTAAAATGTGTCCATTGTGTTGCTCCTACCAGGATGTCTCCTTTCAGAAGCAGACCAGGTTCAATGGTGATGCAGATGCTCGTCTGGCTGTCGCCCTGAACATTACTGTGAAAGAGAGAAGCCACAACATGTTAGGTAAAACTATTATGATTCTAGCAAACATAATATGGATCTAATTTAATAGAGCTCATGTAGAAAGGGTTCAGTTTATCATGTGGTTATGCCAATCTTAATGTATGTTGTTCTGTACTGTGACGTGTCCCTTTAAGAGGCAGAGGCAGAACCACAGTAACTGCATTACCTTGGGGTATTAAAAGCGAATATTATGTTGACGCCATAAGGTCTGCGAGTTAAAAGCTGAAGATGTGGGAAAAATAAAACCCCAGAAAAACTCCTGCTGGCGCAACCCTCGACAACCCTCGACAGATACAACCATTTCCGTGGGTCAACAGTGGACAGAATGGTGACCATACTGGACTTTTCTCTGGAGCAGGATAAATATGGTGGTGGGAGACAGTTTCTGTTTCCACTGTAGGGTGTGTGTGTGTTAATAACTGCATCAGTAATGTAAATAGTGTGACAATATACCAGCACAACATAATGTAGCCTCTCTATAAATTCAAACAAAGAAGAAGAATGCGACACTGTATGCTGCAAAAACAGACCTATTAGACATTTGCCAAAATTTCTTCAATTTATTAAATTGAAGAAATCTGCATGGGTAGGACAATATTGTAATGCTCCTTTAAATGAGGGGAAAAAACAGGCCAAAAATCAAGACAAAACTGGCCAAATTTTATGAAAGTTGTACTAATTACAAGCAAGGAGATCCTGTAGTGTAAGAAATGTAAATGTTAAAGCGAGTCTTCCTTTTCTTGATTAAGCTGACTTTAAGTATGTATACCTTTGAATTTCTCATACTACGCACATACCAATCAATGATAGTGAATTTTACTTGTGTTTTTAACACATATTTAATACAGACCAGTAGTGAACACACAAACCAGTTGGGATTTCATGCAAGCCATTCTTTGAGCTTGTAGTCAAAGCTTAAAATAAGCTGTAGTACCTTGTTAAGACAAAGTTAGATGTAATTTCGTAAAAAATGTGATTATTTTTCTCGTGCAAAACCTGCTTGTCAAGACTTTTTTTTTCTTTTTACATTTTAGGCAAAAAAAAGACCCATTTCTTCAGACCAATGCTTTTTACTTTCTTGAAATTCCTTTTTTTGTAGTGTAAACACTGCTACATGCTCACGTTATTCATTCAAAAGAAAGACAAACTGTCTTGAATCGTTTCTCTGTCATAATGCTTGTTATTTATATAAATGGTGCATTCCGTTTTCCTTTTCATTCCATTCCTCTCGTTCTCTGTCGACCAGTCAATGGACTGCAGTGTCTAGCTCCTCCCTGTAGGTGGCAGACCGCTCTGCTTGGATACCCTAACAGAACTAACGTTTCACAGTGGATGTGCAAATTATTGCGCATATACATTATCATTTCCAATGACAATCCAAGACAACATTTGCCTCAGCTGACTCTTTTCCATTTGACGTTACCCGTCTGGATATAATCGTGTGCACATGATCTACATCTTCTACTAACCATCTCTCTTTTGCTTTAACAGCGTAACTGTGGAGTATTAGTGTCTACATGATTGTCTGAGTGGATGAGTTGGATCAAAGCATGTAACGTGCTAATGAGGAGCATGTGAGAGAAAGCTGGGTGGAAATTGATGTGGGGGGTTTGACAGTCTGGAAGCGTATGTGCTCCGACTGTTTCGCACTATGTTATTGTGTATGCTGTAAAAGTGTTTATAGTATAGACACTATAGTAAAAGAGTAGAAACAGTTTTAAAGCAGCGGGCAGGAAGATTTACACTAGTTCTATTTACAGTGGATGATTATGTTAAAAAAAAAGAAGACCAAACAATGTGAAAATACAGGAAGAATGTAGGAAACTGAGATTTGAAACTGAGAGAGCTGCTTTGAGAAATCATTTTATATGAACAATGAATCCTTGTAGTCCCCTTGAATGTTGAAGCATCTGTTAGCGTTTTTTTTTTTTGTTTGTTTCATTTTCTCTGACAGAGAGGAAAAGTTAGTGAACACAGCTACTGAACATATTTTAATGGAAACAGAGTTGTAATATGTTTCTTTCTTTTTTTTAATATCCACCAACGTCTATATCATTAGTAACGTTTTAGAAAGAAAAGAAATCCGGTGCAGACGAGCGTTTCATCCCACTTTTACAACAAATCTGTCTAACACAGGTGAAAACGTATTTCACACAACCATTCGTGTACACTGGCCATGTGTGTGCTCCACTGTAAACTGGGGAAAAAAAATAATTGTCTCCTCTTCTGAATAATGGTAAGATATTTGCAAGGATTTCTTTTACTGTACTGACACGGACGCCGGAAGAAAGTGTCTTTTGATACACAGTTGTTAATGGAGTTACGGCGAATAAGAACCAATTAGAAAGTAAATGAGGGAAACATTATATTAATTTCGGTCTGTTTCTGCCCATTCAGACTAAAATGCAGCCTAGGTGTTTTTTTTTTTAAATAAAATGCACTTTCAAACTGATCGTAGATGCTCCAAATATCACAAGTAGTGATCACGGCAGGCGTAGCCACAGATGTGACTGAAAGTGGCTGTAGCATGTGTGGTATTCGCACTGTGACACTTTCAAAGGCTGTGTAAATGAAGCCTGTATTCCTGCAGCTCTCGCCTTCTAACCTTTCCTCTAAACCTCCTTTCTTCCCAAAACAACAACAGAAAGCCTTAGAATCCATTGTTTCCTGTCTGGCCCTGGGAACCAGCAGGGTCCTCTGGCAGGAAGAGCCTTCAGGCGTCCACACAGATGCCTGTCTGCCTATTTCATTGGCTCTCCGGTCACAAATAACACTCGGAGTGATTGCGGGATCTAAAGTAGGGAAACAAGAGCCTGCAGCTGGGGAGGCTAGATTAATAAAATAATGTGAGTATAAACTGGCAAGAGGGATGATGTGTGTGTGTATGTTAGGGGGCAGGGGGGTTAGGGGAAAAGCTATAAATGAAAATCAGGGGTTTTATTATTGTGCCATTAGGAGCTTGCGATCCCTGGAATCTTGTAAAAGCGTTTGAGTGCGAGAATGTTTTAAGACTTACTAGATCCCAGATGTGTAGACGGGCTGCATGGCCTGGTAGATTTTCAGAAAAGGACGACAACCTGGAAGAAGAAGAAAAAAAACCACACACAAGCTGGTCAAAAAACGAGGTGACTGGAAATTCTTTTTCTGTGTGTTAATATGTGGGCATGACGCTCACCTCCTTTAGACTCAAAGTTGGGGATGCCGTGCATGATGACATGATGGAGGAACAAGGGTTTGTTGTTGATCTTGATGTGTCCAGAGAGCAAGCCGCTGAAGTACTCGACATACCTGAGTGAGGCAGAGAAGTGAACGGGAAGACATGAACATGCTGCTACGCCCTTTCCTGTCACATTATAGCAGGAACGCCGTGTGAATGTCTAATTTTTACTTCATCATGACTAAGAGACATATGACTGTTACATCTGGGAACAACGGCGATTTCGAATTTTCGGCCAGACTACAGACATTAAAGGTCTAGTGCATATTTGTAACAAACTGAGGTCCACTCACCCCTCCCTTACCCAAGCACATAAGGAAACTACAGTGGCCCCTAACCCTAACCCAAACCCATGCCAGAAAACATGTAGTTTGTCTTTGTTGGTGCCTCTGCTTCAAAATGCAAAACACGCATTCTGGCTGGAAAAATGGCAGCAACTATAAAGCAGGGCCCTTTCCTAAAGTATCAATACAAATTTTTTATATAAAGTACACACAATTTTTTATTTTGAAGCAGTTATATACTTTTATAAACATAATTATGAGTACTACAGTGTTTGGAACTTCTGTGTCTCTTTTGAGTTATTGTTTTGGTTTTTATGGCCCCAAAACTATGGCAGATGGCAATAAAATATAAAGCTTTTAACTTTGCCAGCAGGTTCACATAGCATTTTTATATGATACAAGACATATAAGCAGTTCAAACTATGGCTGAGAATTTCCATTTCTGACGTACAATAAAAGCAAAAGTTTCATACCTCCAATACCTGAGAAACCAATTCCATCGCATTGCCATATTGTTGCACTATAACATACCTTAGATACTCCATCATATTACGAGGAGATGCCAGGTGGCGCTATTTAGGAATATATATGCTGCTATAGGTAAAGTAGCATATTCAGAACTAATGATCAGGACCAAGGTTTATTAAACTTCAGCAACTCAATTGTTGTTTGATAACAGCCTCTTGTAGCACTGCTGTTTTTCGGCTTTTAATCAATGTTAGGACAGGAGCCTTCTGGGCTATTTTTATTGTACGGAAACAAACAGACGTCCAAATAAGTCCAATTGAATGACGTCTGCTTATTTAGAAGTGTACTGGGTGTTTAAATAGGCCAACATTTGCACTTCTGACGGTGATTTTATGACAGTGTCAAGGACGTAACCTGTTCTGCTGTCCTCCAGTGGCTGAAAAATCGATTTATGCAGCTTTATTTTTTTAGTTAATTTGAGTTCACTATAGAGTCCTATCATACTACAGAACAAGACATGAGGTAAGACTGACCTTTTCTGTGATGGCTGGCCTACAGGAAGCACTTTGTCTTCATAAAAGCGTTTCATGGCGAACCTGTCCAGAGCCTGGTCAGCACTGCATTCCAACAGAGAGGTTTTCGTAAGAACACTTCAAACTTCGAACTTCTAGTAACTATGCAATCTATGCATACTCAGCATTTCTAATGTAGCTACCAGTATGTGTGCAAACACAGTATGCTTTAGCATTCCATAATAAGCATCTGAAAAAACTGTCCACAGCAGAAGTGACACTACACTCATGCATCAACACAAAAATAGGTCAAAAAAAAAAAAAAAGATGCATTTAGAACAGTATACAAGGAGAAACCAGGAAGAAAAGTCTATCTAGAAATACATTAGATGGTGCACATATGGTCTTTAAATGTTAGAAAATTATAAAAAATATTGAATACAAGTGTCAGCTGTGCGCCCAACAGGTCATATCTGGCAGTTATTTCTGTCTAACCTGCATCCACACAAAAAAAATCATCAAATCTATTTCTATACAGTGATTATCATATTAGGTTTATGTTCTGGGTTTCTGCTGCTTCCTAAGTGACTTCACCAAAGCCTTAAACTGATTTGTGGGATTATTGTATTTTAAATTAATCTGGCACTTTCACAGGGAAGACAGAGTATTAATTTTAATCCCTTGGCCAGTCATTGCTCTATCAAAAACAACAGGCAGTCATGCGCCTCTCTTTGGCTTTTCAGTGTCCTATTTTGGTGTGTCTAACTAACATAACAAAGAAAAAGAGGACACAACAGAATAATTTTAGTCTTATGATGCAGTGACATTAGTGCTAACTCATTGCTTTCTGCTCACAATTATGATATAAAACTGTTGACTTTAGATTTCTCCAAAATAAGATTGCTGTTCCCCAGTCTCATGTTCCATCCCTCCTTCCTCTGTTCAACACGTCTGTCTGTTTCATAGATGGTCTTATGATGAACAAAACCAGCTTATCGAGTTTGTTCCACCCTCATTTCTGTTTCCAGAAATCTTTGTGCCCCTCATGCTCTCTTTCTATCTGGCTTTCCTTCCCTTTGCAACAACTGAGCCTTTCTCTGCAAGATGTCTGGATTGATATACACCATAGACATACCTGGCTGATATGTTGCTGTAATGCATGTAGGCTGCTACCACCACTCCAGTTCTGCCTCGGTTGCCCTGAAAAGACATGATTCAAGTGAGAGTCAACTCCAGGTTGTTTATCGACCCACCAGGGGCAGTTCTACAGGGGTCAGCAGTGTCCAGTGTCCCTGGAGCTATGACTGTCCCCCCATTGAACGAACATTATAACCAAATATATGTCTTCCTCTACAGACCTAAAATCTCCAAGATTTAAAGGGGCAACAGACAACTTCTGCGTCCTTATTAGTGTTTTTTTGTGTCATATTATCTATATGTAGATAACTGACATCAGGTGAATAATGTTCTCTGTGGTGTTTTGAAAAGAGGACATTTTTTTCTCTGTGCTTTGCTCATTGTGTCAACTGTTTGGTTACTCTTCTTTCTACAATGTTTTAAGTGCCTTGAGATAATAATATGTTGTTATACCAATACAATTTAATTTGATTTGACATTATCTGAGTTGACTTGATAAAAAGTTCCTTTGTGTTCTTTCATGTAAACACCATCTCCATGGTCAGAACAACAAAGAACATCACAGTGACACAAGGGCTGATAAAAATAAAGTTGTTGCCCTTTTTCTACCCCCATTGCACTGTGGAATTTGCTTTTACATCATAACGATAAGTTTTAGCCAAAAAATTGTCTATTTCAGTTTTAAACAGACTTTGTATAATTTGTCTTGGGTCCCTCCCACCCCTTACCCAGACACCTTCCTCCCCCTTCTGTTCTCCTTCGTAGGGAGGATGCGGAAGAAGCGACACTAGAGCGCAGTAACCCCCCCCCCAATGTGTGCCATTATTACGTTTCAATCAGTAATAATTATGGATAAATTGATGTATGTATGGGTGAAAAGTAATTTCGTTGTACTGTACTTATACTTGTACAATGACAATAAAAGAATTCAATTCAATTCAATGCAATTCAATGCAATTCAATGCAATGCAATTCAATTCAATTCAATTCAATTCAATTCAATTCAATTCAATTCAATTCAATTCAATTCAATTCAAAAGTGTCCCAGTGACGAAACATTGGCACCAGCCTGGTCCTCCGTTGTAAACTGTTACAATGTTACATTGCTGTTAAATTTCCCATGTACTTAATAGCTTTAATTAATTAAGAACATTACTTGACTAGTGCAGTGAACTTAAGGGTCATCTTATCACTAAAATCCAAGGCACAAAAATAGAACCTGCGGTCATAACAAAACAGTCTGACCTTGCAATATAATGTTAAACACTATAACACTATATGTGACTAAATATTAAATTCAATTTGCAAGTGTCGGATAATGTGACTGGAGTATCTGGACTCAAGAGACAGAGAATTTTTTTTTTTCTTGTAGTGCTTTGCATTTGTCCAGCTCCAAAAACACAAGTCTATATTCCCCATAATGCATCACAAATGTATGTTTTTGTTTAAAGCCTCTCTATCCCAGTGTCTCTGAGTGCAACTTGAGAAAACCCAATGACATCATTGGGTTTATATTTTCAGACTCTGCCACAGAAGGCATTTTGAGGGTGTTTTCATAGGCTGCAAAGTAAACCTCACATCAACTGCGCTTTATAAAACTACTTTCATAAGTAATATCACTTCCAGTCATGAAAAGTCAAAGTATGAGTTACTATAGCAACAACCTAACCTGAAATGCCATTCGTTTTACCCATTGATACATCTTTAAAACAAGGATCACTGTGGCAAATAAGTGCGTTCCGCGTTATAAATACTGCGGCCACTTAGAAACAGCATGGAACCCAGTGGAAATGATTTGTTGATATGTGGAAACCCAACACGGCCTGCTTCCTTAGTGACCACCACAACTTCATAGCCTACACTCTCATCACCAGTGTTGCTCAACTATGAGAAAAATAACACCAGTCGTTATAGCAGCCGACTTGTTTGTAACCTCCCTGTGGGAACATCTTGGAATGAGGCACAGAGGCTCAGGACTCCGTGGTTAATTCCTACGTGGCAAAACACACTCAGGAGCACAGTGGGGTTAACGTGAAAATGATTAGGTAGTACATTCGGGACTTAGTAGAGGTACTTGAATATACTTTTTTTTATGGTTTGTGTCAGCCAGATGAGTGTGGCTTGCCACAAGAGTATAATGTGATGCAAGGAAGTTTGTAAAGTACTGATCACTTCACTTTTCATGGCAGTGTTAAGGTAGAAGGGTAAATAAACATAAGTAGCCATGATGAGTGGCGTGATTTACCGCCCTAATTTGTGTTTTCCTAAGCCTTATCCAACAAAAGCGGACTCAAGCAAACACACAAAGAGACACACACACACACAAACACTCCACCCTCACTGTCAGTGCTGTGCTCAGTGAGGATGTCATTACAGACGCTAACAAGAAAACAGCTGCAGCCTGAGGGAGAAAGTGAGGCTTCTGACAAGAGCATGAGAGCACCCTCTACTGTCTGCAGACTTCACCTTGTTGTGTATGACCACCACGTTGTGGCTGTCTGCAGTCAGCCAAGTGTCCATGGCTTTGCAGATGCTGCAGATTTTGTCCAGGGCGGGAGCGTGGTGGTCAGGCCAGCCGAAGTCCAGCACCTGAGGACAGAGGAGAGACAGAGAGAGAGTTCACAATTACGGTTATACAACACAAGGGAGGAAAGAGAAGAACAAAACTTTACCTTTGGATTAAGTTGGTTGATGTCATATCGTTTCTCACTGAGGTTGAAGAGCTAAAGTAGAAGCAAAAAGAGATGATGATGATAAGTACAGAGCATAATGCCATTTTAGAGACATGGAGATGCAATGTCACACTCTATAGATTAACGATTTAGAGTAAATAGAAGTAAAGAACCAGCATTGTTGTTGTATCGCAGGGAAACAGCTTGTTATATTATCATGCAATGAAATGAATGCAACGTTAATATTTAACATTACTTTTTACTATACTTTAGCCTAGAAGTTAGATGTGGATCAATGGACAGTATTTAAAAAGGAGAAAAGAAGAATGAGTTAAAAAAAAACAACAAAAAGAATAGCCTGTGCTGTTAACTGTGCGCACAACAGTAACATGGCAGATGCATAATGTATTGTGTATAATCCCTCTGCCTTGTGCATGTGCATATGGTTGGATCTGAGGAGAAGCAGATGAGGATCATCTGATGTGGCCAATTCCAGTTAACTGATGTTCCTGTCTGATCGTATACCGTCTGCTTCATTTAGTTTTACAGATTACTGTGTTCAGCCAGGATCAAGTATAGGTCTGCAGGAAACTGTACCAGGTAGTTGTGACCATGTTTAGAGCGCAGCATAGAGGCGACCTCTTGCAGGTTGGCGGCATAACTCTGCTCGTCCACACTACTAGGAAAGGAGACGGAGATAATCCTCTCTGTGATGTAGATCAGGTCCAGCTCGTAGCTCTCCTCCAGGGCCTGCAGCAGACTTGCACTCCTGTCAGAGACACAGAAGAGCATTTAGCATTCACTGTGGGTTTTTCAGAACACACTGCACTGTTTGCACATTTGCTGTTCAGCAAAAGATAGAAAGAATTGAATATCCAATGTCAATCAGCACGTGTGATTCCTGCTCACGTGCCTGTGTTGACCAGAACAGCTGCTGTGTGAACTCTTTAGTATACCATAAACACAAGTACCTAAATTTAGCAGTTTTTCTTTTTTCAAGTCACTTTAATATAACATAGCTCATTTACTATGAATCAGTTAAAAGTGATGGATGCACTTAATAAATAGATAAATCTATGTAAATATAGATTCTATTCACAAGACTTCAGAATGACTAATTGTATTCATTTGTATTGGAAAAATAGGACTGAAAAAAAAAATATTATTTTCAGCAGATGACTTAAGTTGCTCTGTTCTGCAAGACTAAGTCATTCTAGAGCGATTAGGGTAATAATATAATCTGAAGAGATGATATTATGATAAAAAAAAAGCTTGCAAATGAGTGCAAACTGTCTACTACTAATGCAGCAAATTGCATTTCATATTCTGTCAAATCACCACACTCTTCCTCTAAGCCTACAAGGAAAAATATCCTTATATGGCAAAGGCTACACAGTGCATAAACACAACATCCACAATGATTACTAAGCCCAGAGGGGCGCGAGTTTGCCTCTCCACTCTGCAGTAAACACACATGACAAGAGGGAAAACTGAGTTAGGAGAGAATGACCAAGAAGATAATCAGGTTACACAATTCTCACAATATACCAAAAGAAAACCTTACATCTGACAGACAAAAACTAAAACAAAAACATGATGGTCATTCCTTAGTTTTTGGCTGAGATGTTTTTCTCCATGTCTGGTTTGTCAGGTCAAATTCACAGTATAACATGAGAAAAACAAGGCTTGGATGAAAAGGTGAAACGTGCATGACATGTCTATGAACTGTCTCTGACCTGTGGCTACTGAAACACAATCCACTTCTTTTTATGGTCTCATGCTTTCATTCAAAAAAACAATATTTGTCTTATTATTGCTGTCATTTGCCTCAACAATATTGCTTTTTCAAGAAAAACGGCTTCTTGAAGCTTAGTAAAGGAAACTATTTGACATTCAAGTTCGATGAGAAGATCAGTCGTATGTATCCTGTAATTACTGTATACAGATCCATCGCTAAATGCAAGGAACTTCTGTGGATCTGCCCTTTAATTGTATAACTCTCCAATGGTTCACTTGACAGGCTTTAAACTTGGCAGGTAACTTAGTAAGGGCACCAGCGTGCGTAATGCCAACTTGACATTGTTTGGATAAGAAATGTGACGGATACATCGCTGAAAGAGCAGATTCCTCCCCTTCTCACACAGCGTCTAAGCTCCCACTCAGCCCCACTGTCACTGTATATTTACTGAACAGATATAAAAGTCATATGGTTGATCTGTGTACAGGCATATTTCCCAAACTATACTGTATGACTACATATCTGTGATAGTGATGGTGGTTGCTATGTTTGTCAGACCTTTATCTGAACATCTGTTGGGAGTTCTGGACTCTGAAATTATTCACTCTGTTAAGTCATCCATTTCTTGTTGCAAGTTTTATATTAAACCTTCAAGATCGTCAAATGCTGATTGTGCATGCCATATGGGCCTGTATGCCTTGAGCCAGACTCCTGCATGGGTTTATTTTTATAAAACATCCGCACCTGCACATCTCTATACTGAACACAAACAATTATCCCCAAGACAAATCCAGATTGGCCCAAAAATGTTAACAAATGTCTGACCTGCTATCAGTGATTAATCACAAGCCTACATGCTACATACACAGTGACTCACATTAAATGGCTTTATTTTTAGTTGTAAACAGAATATACTGTAAATAAAGACATTCACCGAGGCTTTCATAATAATACAAATATTTCACCTTGTAACCTTTTTCAGATGATGAAAACAGCCAAAGGCACAACTACTTATAATCATAAATTCTCCACAAAACACTTTTCAACTTGTCCACGCAATCATTTTTACCTGTGTCTGTACCTGTGAATTTACCTGTGAACCCAATAAGGTTTCTATTCAGCATGACAATATTGGTCCTAAGTGGGCTAGTCCATGGTTTCCATGGGGGCCCTCCCATGTTTGCCCACATAGGCTTTCATCTGGGACCCATGTTACTGAAACCATATGGGACCTGCATAATTGTTCCACTTCAAGCTTATGCCCACTTAGTACCCAAGTAGCCTGGAAAGGGTTTGAAGTGGGCACAAGCTTAAAATGGGCAAAAACTGGTGGGGCCACCATGGACAAACCCACTTGGGTCCATATTGTCAGCCCAACTACTATACAGTCATGAATGGGTTTGTTTCATAAACATTTTTCATAAACATTATATTTTTAATGGGAACCTAGCTACATTGCGCTGTCAATCCTGCCCATCAGCACCCACTGTTTATGATTTGGATGCACACTTTGCACAATTTCTGTATCTTATTCACCGACTCTCTTATTCTGTTTGCTCTTTCTCCATGGAATACCAAAACATCATGTGTCTGCTCCTGTGTTCTGCCTTTAAAGTCCTCCCCTTCACTGAAAACCTAACAAACTGCTCTGATTTGTTCAGTTTTTTCTCCAACTGAAAGCACAGAAACAGGTTTTTCTGTTTTTTTTTTTTTGAGTGAATCTGTGTATCTTGTCTCTTGACCTTTCTTTTACATGCCTAATGAGATAGTGAGCACATCAAGCAAGAGGGTTTCTGTACCCTTAGCACCCAGACTGCAGCATATTTCCCACATTTGTCAGCTGTGAGTAGACCCTAAAGGAAATTGCTCATATGTCTGGGAAAGAAGATTGCAGCAGACTTACCATGCAAACACTGTAACCTGCTCTGTACTTTACATCTGGACCCACTCAAAACCTGCTTATTGAATATTATCCACAACCCCAGAGAAGAACCCGAAATACCACACATGTTCTCTTTCATGTGCTGCAATTCATAATTTACTTTTAAATTTTAAGACTGTGTGTGTTTTTTTTATCTTTGGGATTGACAGAAATGTGGGTTGTATTTTTTACCTGGACATCCCTCCTGTGTGTTTCTCTACATTTTTCATTTATTTTGTGTGTCTTAATCTCTCTCTCTCTCTCTCTTTTGCTCTTTTCATTTCCCCATCAGTTTGTGCATATGCATGTCTTTTGCCTGTGGGAGTGAGTGTGGGCCAGCGTAGACCTGTGGTTTGGTTCCATTCCAGAACTGCCAGCATTTGCTGACCGGCTGGGCTCCAACCTGCTTCTCATCAGCTGGCGAGATGAAGTGATTGCCCGTTTTTCTGCATTTTGCATTTGACGAATGCTGCATTATCTCAACACGCTCAATTTCACCGCTGTGGTGATCTGATTTGTGCACTTGGACACATACCAACTGAGAACAGGAATGTTTTACCAAGAACCTGGAGACAGTAAGCTGCAAAGTAATCTTATTGCACATACTGCAATGTGGGCATGTGCAAATGCTAATCTGTGCAAGAATGATTGTGGTGATGTGATGCTGATGTGATGCTGATGTGCCTTTTTTGCACATACAAGGAATATGTCTTTTAAGGAATGTTATTAAGCCTAAACTATTCTACTACTATGATTAAACACCATATTACAAAACACATCCATCATATGGCGGCTCCATTACGTGTCTTTAAAACAGAACTTTGCAATCCAATCTAATCAATGGACTCAAGTGGAGACTAGACTGAAATCAACTATATAAATACAGAGCATTTACCATTTACATCACCACATAAAGCTTAAGAAGCTATTTTAGAATCCCATGATCCACAAAAAGTCCACAATATTTGTGTACCTTCTTTTTTTAAATAGAGCCAAAGACAAATGTTCAGTTTGTGCACAAGTTTAACCTCACCTGACCTAATCAAACAGATACACAAGCTTAGTATAGCACTCCAACATCATCTGTTGTGGAGTTTTACTGATTAATTACACCACTGGCAACATCTGTGGCTCCCTGCGGACTGAGGTGAGAGGGACTGACACCAAATATCTTTTTGTCCAACAACACAGTGTGTGTTCCTGTTCAACAATGGGGCAAGTGACTTTATTAATGCTCTTGATTTAATAAAATAAAAGCAAATATCCCATTACATACAAAATTTCACTTCAAATGAATGTGATAAGACCTCAGTAACGATTAACTTCATTTTTATTTTCACTCACACTGCGGTCATTATGAGGTATTGGGGAAAAAAACTGCGATTAGGTCCCAGAATTTTTTTACGAACGCATTCCAACAGGCCACATGGGAGAAGAGAAGAGAAGAGAAGAGAAGAGAAGAGAAGAGAAGAGAAGAGAAGAGAAGAGAAGAGAAGAGAAGAGAAGAGTTCCTACCTCGACGGTCTGCGCCGTGACTCCATGCTCTTTGAGGATTTTGTTGAGCCCTGAAAAACAGAGAGATGCACTGAATCATTGTCCAATACAGTGTTTCATAAGCACAAAATGCATGTACATAAAGTAAAACAGGCTAAAGTATTTCGTTCTCAACAACACCAGCTTGAAGTTAAAGCTAACATTTTTGGTTCCATAAAAAATAGAGGCTAAATGGCGGTCCTTGGGTTGAATTCCAGCCCAGGACACAGATCACTGACAAGTCCCACATTTTGAAAGAATGTTTGTATTTAAATTTGAACAGCTTTTCTAGCTTTTACAGAACCAGAGGTCTAGGAAAGTCAGAGCAATTGAAAATAGGAAAATTAACTTCACATAATCTCCTGAAAAGAAAAAAGTCAACAGCAAAACAAACTCATTTTATAAACGTGCAACAAAAGTATTTTATTTTTAAATCTTTCTGTTATGTCGGGCTCTGATAAAACTTTAAATTAAATAAAATCCTAATTAAAATTCCCCTTGTGAAAAAATCTTGTTACGTTTTTCATTTCAGTCATACAAATGCAGACGCACAAATTTAAATATATATTACTCTCAATCATGACACAACTGATAGGACATCATGATGTTCCCGCCTACGACATGAGGACATTTTCTCTATGTGAACCTTTTTGCATTTTAAATGAACACCATCGATATAAAGTAGAACAATGTCACCACAAGTTCCATTAACTGTGAATGAAGGTAAAGTATCACAGCACAGTGATGTCTGATTTACTTCTTGTTCAAAGCAACCAACGCGCGTCATCAAACCAGCTCAGTCTTGTTCGTGTTGTTAAATCCGGAGAGTTGAAAACTTGGCAGATTACTAAATGGAATAAATAATGTTTTCGAAGGTTTTGATCTTTTATTTACATGTTGCGAAAGTTTTGCTGCAAGCATGGGAAATGTTCAACAAAGCAGCACTCAATATGGCTGCAATGAGCCTTAAGGTAAACATGCGTATGAACCAACTTGCTCGGCAGTTGCATGTGGAAACTTCATTCGCTCTCTCTGAACCTAAAGC
Source organism: Brachirus orientalis (assembly GCA_016785285.1). Taxonomy (NCBI): domain Eukaryota; kingdom Metazoa; phylum Chordata; class Actinopteri; order Pleuronectiformes; family Soleidae; genus Brachirus; species Brachirus orientalis. The sequence goes on along the minus strand of JAFBJR010000107.1, from coordinate 1,679,061 downwards.
CACGGAGGAGCAAAGTATTGATTATTGCTTTACACACCATGTACAAGGTGTGCGGTGTACCTTGGGATGAGGACTTTTATGCCTCTTAAGCCGCGTTTCGATCAGGTGGAGCAGTTCGGTTCGCTACAGTACGATATATATTTTATTTACCAAAATAACCGGCTCAAACAATTCATTCTTTGACACTCTTCCTTGGGTACCAGAGTAAAATGGTATGTGTGGTTACCAGCTCCTCCCACAACAGTTCGCTGATTGGGCAACAGAAAAACTTCACTCTGCAATTGGTGTCAATATCCCAAAGAAGTCGAGGCAAAAGCTCCTCAGTCTATTCTCATACAAAACTTGACGTCTTGTTCGGACGAACAGCCACAAACCGAGCAGCAAAAAAAAAAAGAGTTGCTGGCCTCCAATGTTGTCTGTTGCGTCGCGCTTGATATCGTCGTTCGTTGTCGTTGCATCGGTACGACATCAAGTCAAGGTACTGTCAAGGTACTCCGTCGAATGCAAGCCTGACCCAGGACTTTACCATTCCAAACTGAACCGTATCATGATGGAAACACAGCATAAAACACTGTGAGATTCCAGAAATCTCATAAGATCATTAAACTCACGGATGCATGCCGACTGTATGATGCTCACACCTGCCGACTTGTGAGCTACAATGCGGTCAGCTGTGACAAGTTAGCAAAGTCGCCAGCTAAAGATGCAGATGCAAGGTCGCAACGTTGTTAGCATGTAGCAGTGGTGAACAGCACAGGAAGATTAACTGGGCTCTGGAAATTATTCTGTTCATCACTGCAGAGACAAATCCAAAGAAGGTGAAAGCAAATACTGGCGTTCAACGCCTTTTATCATCCCGTTGTTGCCTGGTTGAAGGTGACATCTGTGAATTCCCAGTTTTAAGAACTGTGATAGCACCAAATCCCCAGTAACCAAAACCAAAGTTCGTTGTGCAACTGGAAACATCCACTTTCTCATTAATGGTCTATATGACTGATAAGTAATTTCACGTTGCATTTTCATTGGCTAGTCAGTAGATGTAGATCTCAGCAGCTCACACACTGTGAGATGATCATCCTAAACTTCTGACACTGTGAGAAAATCCTTATAGCCGTCTTTGGTCACAAGACTGTGACAACAGCCGCCTTTGAACAGATTTCATGTTTGGCATGCCTGGGACAGCCCAAAACTGTACAGTGTATACTGGGCTTTATATGAAGCCATGCAGTGCCATGCAGTGCCATGATGTGTGCGCCCCCATAGCAGAAGGCTGTCACAGAGGAAGTGCAGTTAAAGGTGATTGACTGTGTTTTGGCTCCACTCTGCCTGGCCTGGTTATGCTTCCCCCTCAGACCAACTCAAGGAGAGGGGTCAAAGTGCACATTGACTTGTTCACTCCCCTGTGGTGTTTGAGTCACATGTGCAGGGGGGGACTATTATCCATCATCATCCATTAGATCACAGTGGCTGGCGAACCGCCACTGTCAAGAGCACTGCTCGCTGTCCGTGGATGAGTTTCAGCCACACTCTGCGCTCCGAACCACTGACTGTATGTCGGTGTATAATAAATGTGTAATAAAAGTAATTTGGCTTGTTAACGAGTAATGTCTCTTGTTATTTCAGCCTGGAATAACTCAATTAAATAATAATAAATAAACCCATAGTGTGCAGAAAATGGTTGATTTTTGTTTTTATTTTAAAAATTCCTAACCTCTTGTGAGCTTGGCAAATTTATTGTTTTATTTGTCTGAGCGAGCACTGCCTGACAAGGATCAAGTTGAGACAGAAGGAAATACAAGTCAACTAATTGAAAACAGACAGGATTATTTTAGATAATGTCTGGGTGGGGCTACAGGAAGGCTATTTAAACTACTGCTGCTGTGAGTTAAACCCTATCTAAGCCCACTCTAGTACTGACTGTGTTTGGGAGAAACAAAGCTTGATTGCTTAATTTAAACTCAAATTGAATCAAGTTACTCGTGAACAAGTGCAAGTATTCCCATAGTTTGTCTTCTACTTGAAACTGTTAAAAAATTGAAAACTATCACAGACTTGTGCATTTTGTTTGAAATAGTGTGAATAAATACACAAAGTAAAAATAGCGAAACCATAGACAAACCCTCTCAAACATAAAAAAAATGTTTGAAAAGCGACGTTCAAATTATCTGGAGCGACTGACAATTGATATTTTTTCATTGATGTAGCTGTGATCTGACTTTTTGCCTGCCTGTGTGGACACAGCAATCAGTTACATCAGTGCCACTTCAGTATATGGTCCTAGATATAGTATATAAAAACAATGTGACATAGGAGAGAATTTTCATATTACAATACATGCAGCTTTTAGCCTATATGCCTATATTCACTTATTCCCTTGATTATAAAAAGTCGACCAGTTAATGAGACTACTCATTATAAATTAAAAAGGTATAAAACTAATGTTTTATGATGACTACATTCATAATAACACATCTCTTTATTCTAATCTATTTTTAGGTGTCAGCAGCAGACAGCATTGAGTTAGTGGACTTTGTGTGCTTGCAGAAGTGATGGCACTTAAAAGATTTCTTGAATGCATCTTGAAGTTGGTCCTTGAAGCTGAACACGCTATACAGTAGATCCTGCAGAACCTCGTAAGCTGCTCCTGTTAGCTCACCATGCAGTGAATCCTGCATTATTTTCACTTGCTCTGATGCACTGGTATTAAGAATATTCTTCTTCTTTGCAAATAATTTGAGCTCATATGAGAGCACGGCAGCAGAAATTACCGATTAATCACAGCGAGCAAATGAGTGAGAGTCCTGCCTCCTGTATAGTCAAGCAACGTGCAAACTTGCCTGGATGTGTCACAAGTAGGGACCAGATTTTTGGACATTTTCTGTAGTACATATACACAAAGCAACCACCCCATCTCTTCCTTTCTCTTATTGTTTTAAACAGTATGTTGCTGAAGGTTATAAATCGCACTGACTATTAGCCAGAGGAAGACAGAGATGAATGAGCCTGATGCAAGGTAAAGAATGTGAGTATTAAGAAGTGCTGCAAGTCTGACACTGTCAGAGAAAAAGGTGCCACAAACTGAAGCGGGCACAAAAAAATTTAAACATTCTAATTAAAGAGTGGAACAACACAAGCAGACATCTGACGAGCTGCTGTTTGAAGTGCGCTGCAAAGTTGATTCACAGTTTTTGCTTCACATTAGCTGCTGTGCCCTTGACTTTCTCAGCCACAGTATTGGATTGAAGTGCAGCCACATAGGAAAATGAAAGCATCTCGATGAAGCTGCAGTCAGAAATAATACAAAAACTTTTACTGTGCTTCACTCTCAAGTACCAGAATTCTATGAAAGGAGTTTGGGAACAGGAGACCAATTTTAGATACCCTAAACACATCACAGTCCGCATCCTGAAACCTGTTCCTCTCCTTTGAGCGCTTACATTGGGGAAAGGGAGGGGGAGGTAGCATAAGGGAGGAGGTGGGAACTGGAGTGGGGGGTCCCGCAGGCCTGTTTCCAGATGAAAACCATCTGGGGAGGTTGACTTTTTAAGCAGGCCATACAAATTAACCATCTGAGAGAAAAGGAGGGGAGAGAAGGAGACTGGTGGGGGCTGGTGAAAATCTCTACGAAACTACTATGACACAGAAAAAACAAGCAGCAAAGGAGTGGACAAGAAAAGTGGAACCTACAAGACCCATGCTGACAACTCTGTTGGTGACTCTCCAGTCGTAAGGCACGCCATCCAACCATCCCTTAATGTAACTTCCATCTCATCCTACCTTCCTGAATAGGTAACCCGTACTCCATCGCCATGCTCCCCTCACAGAGGAGAGCCGCCTTCTTAAAGACCCTCCTTGGTTCATCACTGGAGAGTTGCCTGTGTGTCTCCCTGCTTTATGTCCGGCAGTGAAGTTTCCCCTGTGAGACCTCTCCCTTTTCTCAGACAGCGGAGGAGGGGAAAAAAAAAACAAGAACCAAGGGTTCTATTTTGGGCAGTTGCCTGCAGCGGGCCACTGCATGCTCCAGCTCAGAGCAGACTCCTCCACAGCGCTCCTCGTCTCGTCCTTCTGTCCGCACTCTTCCGTCTCCCTCTCTTTCTCTTTCCCACCCTGAGTGTGTACTGGCCACCCCACCACCCCCGCCACCCTCTCTCATTCTGCCTCCCATCACGTTATGAGCCCTCCTCATCTTCAACTTTTCCCTCACTCCCTCGTGTTTTTTCCTGTTTGTGTATGGAACTAAATTGCATCTGATAACCCTTTTCTGACCCTTTAAGGAAAACATCTGGGATCTGATGTGTGCAAACACACAAACACATGCAACTCTGTATCTTCATCACTACTTATTCAGAAAGTATGTAACTTGCGATGTTTTTGTGGGTATTCCACTGTGAAAATGAAGCTTGAAGTTTTGGTGATTGTTCCTGTTGCCGATGTTATCATCCTGCCTCTATTTGGTCTACGTTTGGTCTTCTCAAACTTCTTTGTGTTTTTAGTCATAGTCCAACCTGTTTGCAGGTGTCTCACTTAACTATTGCAATGTTGCTGTTGCCTCTGTTTATCTTGATTAAAAAAAATAAAAAATCACTTCCTGTGTGGTTGTATAGCAATGTTCAGTGCTTGTGTCACCGGTTGACACAAGCACTAAACATTGCTAAACATTGCTATACAACATTGCTATAGAAACAGACAGAAAGTCATGTGGATATGATCGACTTAATCATCACTGTATGAACTAATTTGACAATGATTTAAGTTTAACACGGTCCACACAGTTGGTGTAGTTATTAGCACTCTTGTTTTAGCAACAACAAGACCTGAGTTCACGACTCGGCTGGAACAAGGAGTTTGCATGTTCTTCCTGTGTGTGTGTGTGTGGGGGGGGGGGGGGGTTCTGGGTTCTCCAGTTTCATCCCTCAGTTCAAAAACATGCAGAGGTTAATTGGACAGTCTAAATGAGTGAATAGTTGTCTAACTACGTGGCCCATGCGATGGACCAATGACCTGTCCAGGGTGTAGCCTGCCTTTCACCCTCTGTCAGCTGGGATTAGGCACCATCACCCCCGCGACCCCTCATGTGGAGGATAAAGTGGTAGAGAAAGAATAAATGTAACATTGTACTTAAAAGTTAGGCCCTCTAGTTTCAATACATGTTAAATTTTAAGTATTTGGTATTTCTGTTCATGTAGATGAATCATAGAAACCAACGACTGTGTCAAGGAAGTGGAATAGTTCATTCATTATCTACTGTATGATGTTTCCTAACAGTAAAAACAAACAAGAGCGCTGCTGTTGCTATAATCAACAGCATAAATATATGTATGAGTCAATCCAGCCAAGAAACAGAAGAACCAATCCAGCCAAAGTAAAAACTGAGTGAAGCGGAAGGAGCTCATGCAGTCATAAGACAAATCTTTCTGATGCTCAGGGGCAATGAGGTGTGGCCACATACTGTATCTATCAGACGTCACAGTGTAACCACATAGCAAATGGCCATGACCAGACAGTAGCAGCTGCACACACACACAGACAAAAAGAACATGCATTTAAATGCTAACATACGCATAATGTACAGATGTGGTTGTACAGTAAAAAATAAATATATATTTAACTTTTTTTCTTATTTAAACTATTTAACAATGAAAAAAATCCCATAGATATTAAGAGCCACTTATTGAAGGAAGACCTGAACAAGACAGGCAACAGCACAAATAAAACACCAAGTTGAAAGCATAAAAATAAGTTGAAAAAAAAAAAAAAAGATCTCTGGAATTCAGCTTCAAGACAAGTTCCAAAAATCTTCTGAGGGAACCAGCCTCCAGAGATTAAATTCAAGTCCCCCTGCAGCTCATTCTGTGCTGGAGGTGCCAAACACACACAAAGGCCCCTTTTCCACTTTACATGCAGGCATTTGGAGCTGAAAAAGTTTTTACTATTATGCTGAAATGAGATTGTGTTTCAATCTCTGCCCTGCGTTAAGGTGCAGATCAGAATTATAACTCAAGAAAAAACACCGAAATGTAGGGGACTTCTCAAATCAAGCCGCTGTTTGGCATTCTGAAGCTTTGGAGATTCACTGCTCTTCAGTGCTACAGTATAGCAGGTCAAAGAAAAACCCGCAGAAAAACAAAGGAAATGCCAATAAAAGTGACCACACACATACACACACAGAGAGAGGCACACTGGTGCATTTATTTTAGCTTGTGTGGAGAAAGTGGGAACTGAATTTGGGTGGTAAATCTAAAATGATTAGTGAGTCTTTTTTCCCAGACAAAATACAATACATGTGTCTCCAAATAATTAGTGCATGACCCAACATGCACACAATGGAGAGGGTGCAGTCATTACGCTGATGCACTGTAAGTGCTTAATTAACTGATAACATTTAATTGCAATCAACTTGCAACTTGGTCAACTTGGTATTTTAATATATCTGAAATCCACATTGTATCTAGATTTGATTTGAACCTGATGTCTATGCCTGGTATTCATGAGCCTCTACACTAACTTGGCCACAGGTTTGAATGACTGTCTCTTAACCCTGTTATCTGTTGTGCGGTTGTCCAGGATGTATACCCTGCCTCTTGACCAAAGTCAGCTCAAAGCTGTATCAATGGGCAATGGACATTTTGCATTGATGCAGTGTTTGCACATAATTGTTTACAGGTATTACAACATTCTTTGATTATTGTCAGTTACTCGAAATTAGCATTATTGTCAGTTACTAGAAATTAGAATTATTGTCAGTTACTAGAAACCATTGGAACATAAAAATTGTTATTATTTATTAAATTAAGGATATGACATGATGCATAGTGGTATTGAATCATGAAAGTGGTGGGCATGCACAGTCCTAATGGATGGATGGATAGATGAATGAATGGCTGGATGGATTAATGTGTCTACACTGGCCAAGTTAAGATCCAATTAAGATCTGAATGCAAAGAACAAGTGCAGTAAAATGACGGGTACGGCATGAGCCGTCATGATCTGCTCTCCAACTTTTGACAGAATAAAAGCCGAATTAAAAAGCAGAGACTTGGTAGTTATTCTTTAACTAATGAAAAGATAAAGACTAAGAAGAGGACTACCTTTTGTTTTTATTGGCCAATGGCTTCTATATTAGCATCACCTACTTTTAGTAAGCTTTCTAGAAAAAATAACTACAATCAAATGTTTTATCTAAGAGACAAACTGTATGGTAAAACCGTTTTCCTTCCCAAAACAGGTTCATTCCAATGGTTTCACGTGTGCAGATGTTGCATAAAGAGAGAATGCTGGAATTGGATGTGATCAACATTCTTGTCTGGCTTGAAGACTCTTCGTGAAAAGAGCTTCCAAAGCCTGTCCTACCTGCATACCTGTGTGCACGGCCTGAGGCATACAAATCTTTCTGCTCACAAATCAACAGCTATTGTCAAAAAACAATGCCCATGGTGTCTGATGTGCCTTCAGAAAACAGTGTTTGCATCATGGCTGTATTGTCAGCAATGATGTGACTGGAGTCTCACAATTTTGATCATTATCAAGGACTGTTACTTGATTCTGGGCAGTAAACAGCATTTGTAATAAAGCCAGTCCAAGCTGGTAACAATAAACATACTGTATAATGTGCATACAACTGAAGTTGTTCTACAACATATTTTATTCATAAACACCTTCAGCTACAGTATTTTTAATTGTACGTGTTGTGAAAGAAGTGGAAGTAGAGGTGGTAATCATCAAACACATTCTTTCTGTCTTTCTTCATCCTCTCACACTAAAATAATCAGGTCTGTGACTTTTAAACCTGGTACAAAAAAACAAACAAATAAACAAACCCCAAGTGAATTGTGATGTAACAGATATAATGAAAACAAAACAAGTCATAGGAAGTAAACAACTCATAAAGCAGCAACAATGTTACAGGTGCTATTATTTAGTATCTTTTACTTCTGTCATGGCAAGTCAATGATGTATAAAGGTACTAATCAAATTGAGTAAGATGAAATGAAAGGTACTGGGTGCTCTCCCAATTCATGGGTCAAGGCTAAGCACACAGCCAGAAGATGAAAGTGCATCTTAGCGTTATGCAAGAAACTACATCACATTTTGTACTGCTGCCAAAAATGAGGCTGACAAAGAAGAAATGATCATGTTCATATGGGTCATATGCCCACTGATGCCAACTGGAGCCAAAGCTGAGAGAAACTTGCAGTTTGCAGAGTCTTTTGACACAGGAGTGAATGCCAATTTAACGCATTCTCACTGGATTAAACAGATTTTCTTTTTTTCCTCTTTCTTTTTTCTTCTTTTGTCAAATTGTGTTGGGGTTAGCCTGGGTGAACCCAGCCGAGTCTGCTTGAGATTTGCTTTCGCTCTTTTGGCCAACTGCATAATATCCTAAAAAACAGAACAATTTTTTTTTCCTCTGGTGTTCAGCTACCACAAGAAGTTAGATGCCATTACTAGAGAGCCATTGCTCGTAGAAAACTACAATAGGCACGTTTATTGACACATTTTCTGTCACTCTGCATACGTCACCCAGATCATTAGTCTGACTGGTTGTAGGTCTGTCCGATTACGTACAGAGGAATTGGATCCACATCTCTTGGTCAAGCCTGTTGGAACTGGGAGGTGACTGAACCTTTTTAAGACTCATACTCAGTCTCAGTGAGATGCGTTCTGGTGTTAACCAGGCTAGTATGGGGTGGCAAAATATAAAGAGGTTTCAACTCACCATGGTGTCTACATGTTTGAGAGGGTGGTCACTGCTGGGCGCCTGTTTCCAAAAGACAAAGCCAGAAAGAGACAGAAGGTGAGATCAGTAGCTGCAACACTTACTGACATACAGCATGTCTGCATTTGGTTTTGCCATGTCACATCATCTCATGTCATGTCTCTGGTGCTCTCATGTTATGTTAAAGCTACACTCAGCATCATTCTTTGCCCTAATGTGGCCAGGAGCAGAGCAGGGCTCCACCTTGAATGCGTGGGACCATCTATAATCTCTCTGTGCAAATATTTACACAGAGAGACAGGTCTGCCTCCATTAGCATAGACCAAAGAGTACATCTGTGGAACTCTCTTTTTCAATGCCATATACAGCTATGGACAGTGAGAGAGGAAGACAGAGATAAAAAAAAAGAGAGGACAGAGAGGGACACAAAAAAGCGGGGGGAGAAAGAGTTGAAGTGGGAGAAGGAGCAGTCAGAAACGGCTGAGGGAAAAATAAGAGCGAGGAGCAGATGGCAAGGCAGGATAAAGAGGAAGGAAGATGAAAGTGCGAGACAACGTTTCATGGTGGAGAGCCGAAGAAATAACCATCAGAGCAACCCATGATGTCATCATGAGCTTGTGCGGGCTTGGCTAACCTCAGGCTAACAAACAGATGGTACACATAATAAATTAGGTATATAAACTCAATCTAAACATAAATGGTACACATCAAATGGCTCCATCTTGCACCGTGACTGGCCAACCCCATGCACAGATGTACGAGGGCATGTCAAAAAGTTCTCGATGGCTGGAACTCTCCTTTTGAGATGTGACTGTATACTAACAAAGCCTTATATTGCTGCCCTCAAATGTGAGGGAAACTAAATAATGGACAAGAACAGTAGCAGTGGTAGACGCAACCAAATTTGATTTGCTGGCCCATGCAACTTACTCAACAACCTGGCCACGTGACCTCTAATTACCAAACTAAAATCCCACTGGTGTTGACATCATGTCTCAGATCTTGCGAGGTGGATCGTCAGTAATGCGTTTTTAGACAATGGAGGGATGGGCAAATATATGTACTCTGAAACTGTAGGGGGAGGCTTCATAGAGAAAAAGGTGAAAAAGCAACCATGCTTGCAAAGTTCCGCTTTAATGATGAAACAGTTTGTTTGTTGTTCGCTCTAAACTTTGTGACTTGTCTCCAATGCATCAGCCTCATTTGTTCTCACACTGATATAAAGCTTTGCAAATGGGGACAATGTGAGCAGTATCATGCTTGAAAAGGCCACAGTGATTTTGAAGTTTTATTTTTTTATACAGTTGTGCAAGATGAAATAGCCCATTTGTTAGGCAAGCAGATTGGTGCCATTCGGTAAGAGATTTGTCCCACAGTGCAGTGTGGCTAATTTATTAGTTTTTATAGATATGGAAAACAACTGTGCTCTGCAGTGCGGATGAATAAGATACAGTACATCTATTCACAACCTGTAAGTTGGAACATTTCAATGTTTACTTCTTCTTTTTTTTTAAAGAATAAAGAGTATGTCACCACAGTAACAACAAAACCGAACAACCAAGAGTTACAGGGATACATGTTTTGTAGAACACAGCACTACAGAGGGTCAATGGAAAGCCTCACACAGACAGCTGGGCAGTGACACCAATGATGCTCTGCTTCTACAAAAAGCTTCAGTAGAATATAAACAGTAAATGCAAAGGGTAAATTATAGTCTGGATGTGCAGGCCCAAGAATACAGGTTGCACAAGCCCAGACTAAACCACCATCAAGGGGGGAGAGAGAGCGACTGCACTGAAGAATCCTCCAGCATCAACCCCGAACTGCAGCCTCAGCAGTAACATACCAGCGCAGTCTTTCAAATAAGCAAAAATAGAGCAAAGAGTTTTGTCATAATTGTCTTTGACACAACATCCTGTTCATTATCCCTCTGTCAGGTAAGTGAGTAACTGTGTTGTTGTCACACATCTGACACGTGGAAGTCAGCAAAGCTGCCTCCAAGAATCAGAGAAAAGGAAACAGCAGAGTGATGTTTTAAGGGTTGGTTCCAAGTACAGACAGTGGATTTGCTTAGAGGCCACAGTTTGCAGCCGCAGGCATGTTCACACAAATAGAGCTCATTGTACTAAGTACACACACAGAGATACGCACACACTAAGCAATTTTACCATGATACAGCCTAACACGTGAGTTTCTTCCACTTTGTGCAATTGCAGCCAGGTGCATGATGTGTGTTGGAGTGTGGTTATTGCTGCTGGGGCTTATGATTAATTTAGAAAGCCTGAGAAAGTGGTTTGCAGTTTTGTCAAAAGATGGTTTCTGCATCAAGTGATCAAGCCTCATCTGCTGTGTCACATTGTGACATTCACATTCAAGCTTAAGAGGTCAATTGATGAGACCTGTATTTATGCTATGTTTACTAGGGCTGAACTATTCAATATTTTTTAATCCCTAATTTTTTTGTGCTCAGCTGAGAAACTCTAATAAGCCAAACTGGACATCACCGAATAGTGCTGTGTTTAAAGACACAATGCTCGTCGTTTGAAAGTGGAATGTGAAGCAGACCAGAATCTGGATCCATTCATTTTATAATAGTTGACAGACAATCATGTTTCTCATTATTATCTAGACTCCAACAGCTTAATGTCGGACCATTACTATGACTGTTGGTCCTACCGCCCTACCATAAATAAGAATTCATCCGCCGAGAGACCCAACGTGGCTATCGCCCATGCAAAAAATAAAATAAAATCCACCATGCAGGATGATCATTAACACTAATGGTTTGCAGAACCTGCAGACACACACAAACCCTCTAGTTTCAGTGCAGCTGTAAGTCAAGGCCTCTGAGCACCAGGCTGCTGATCTCTAGTGTGGTGGAGAAACAGTTACAGACAGTGGAACAGACAAGCAGTGGTGATTAAATGTTACTTCAAGTTCAGAGAGGGACAACATCTGGGAGGTTGCCGCAACAGATGCTGACAGCTGCCATCTTTCATCATCCACTGTCCAGCATATCTGTTTTGCAAAGTTTCTGCCAGTGTTCTGCTGATCACATGATGTGCTACTGATGCCAGATACAGGAGCGCAAATCAGGTCACATTACTCAGTCTGTGCTTCTAACTCAGCCTGTCTTAAACTAACTGGCACTCTATTTTTCTTGTTCTCAGTTTATGTAACCTGTGCTCCGTTACCTTGTCCATGACATGAAACTGCTACCATGGTTACCGCTTACCGTTTTCCTGTTTCTGACATGTGGAGTGTAAATTACTAACAAAGAGCAAATAGAAAGGAAATAATAATAATAACAATAATTATTGTTATTATTATTATAATTGTTATTATTATTATTAAGAAGAAGAAGAAAAAGAAGAAGACAAAGAACAACAACCACAAATTAATTGTGGAAAACAGTTTCAACCCAAACTCACTAACGATTTCAAAAATTTTACTGACCAATCCATCAGGTTCCACTGGGTCTCAAAGGGCTTAGATCAGGAATCCAAACTTGAATACCAGATTAGCTAAAGGGAGATCTAAATAATAATCAATTAGAATCACTGTCCAGTAAAGTCTACATTGCATTTTGAGGTAACATTAAACTTGACCTTTAACTTTCGGCAAATATTTGCGATACACTTGCCAGGATATCTTCAAAACATTCTTGTAATACATGTATTTCACTCACAAGAATGGGATGGACTGCCAAACCTGAAAGCATGATGTCTCTACAGCTAGGGTCAAGGAATTACACAAACCTACATGTAAAACTGAAATAAAATATCACAAATCCTGTCTCTTTGTCAAATCCTATTCTCTGTACAGTCTTATTTGGAAATCAGGTTGAAAATCTGATGTTTGAAACAGAAAGCCTAGAAATTAAGTTTATCATTGTTTTTCAGATTCCATGTGTTTCATCTGTCTCATTAGAGTCTTATTTTTATTATAATTACCATGGGGTTCCAAAACTACAAATATAAAACCCAACTTATAAAAGGAGATTCACCCTTAAATGCCCTTTTAGGCTCCACACCAGGAACTCCTTTCAAAGCCCACGTGCTACTTATTCAGCAAGCTCTAGCCACCTGCAAGAGGTATGACTTTAAAAGCTATATGTTTGATTACTTGTGTTCCAATGTCAAATAAACACAAAGAGAGAGCAGTGGCCTCTGCTTACAAGTCCCATCAGAGTGTAACTTTCACCCACAACTCTTTAACTCTGCCAGCGTTGTACCATGAGCTTTGTTTCACATGATCACCGAGGCTCCTTTGACCAGTTTGCCAAACTGTAGTCCCCCCCACACCCTACCCCACCTCCTCCTTGAATGGCAGGGAGAAACGTAGCCCAGAAACTCATGGGAAATGACCCCGAACTAAATATATAGTTGTGCATCTTTAGCTGCTTAGGACACAGCCCATTTAGCTCGGGCCAGCCAGCACAGTGTGGACAGCAGAGTGGGTCAAATCACCACTCTGGGTGTGTGAGTGTGGGTGAGAGACAAGGAGAGAATGAGATGGTGTGTTTGTTACACACTAAAAGGAAACAGACAGCATTAATTGTGAGTGTTGGAAAGAATCCATTTTTTACTCACACAGTGAGGTGAGCTTTGTGTGCTTTGTGGGTGCACCTGATATTCCTTATATTTTGGGGACCTAACTCTGTTTACACAGTCATATTATGGGGAATTGTCTTCCTTATGGAGACAAAATCAAGTCTCCAAAACACAATTTACTACATTCTAAGGTGATGACATTATTTAAAGTTAGGATAAGATTAGGATCGGGGTTAAGGTTAGAGTAAGTCTCCAGGAAATGAATGTAAGCCAACACAATGTCCTCTGGAGTCATGGAAACCAGACTGTGTGTGTGTGTATACTTGTATTTGTTGCCCTCTTTAGGATCTTTTTTGCATAAACATTGACCTTGCCTGGACCAGTTGTCCTCACTGGGGCTCAAAGTTTGGTCCTAATGAGGCAGAACCTCATTTCTGAGAAACTGGTCAGGTAACGAGATGTAAACTGCAGTTTGTGGTTAAAGTTAGGGTTAGACATTAACTGGTGATATTTATTAGAAACAACATTTTCGTTAAGTTGTCCAAGTTACAGTAGTATCCTAACAAGAATAGCGGTGGAAACAGGTGTGTGTATCCAGAAAGGGAGGAAGTAAAAGGAAATGTATGGGTTTTTGAGTATATTTTTGTGGTATACCCTCAGGCAGAGCGGGCAGTGTCTCTGACCTCACATGAGCATCGTGCTGTTGCTGTTATTGTGAATAAATGTGAGAGGGTGAGTGCCAATCCTCTCCCTCAGTAATGCCACTCCTCTCTCTGGACATCCTCATACAGTTTTAGTACCAATGCTTTCTTTGAACACTCTATGTAAGACAGAGCATCTGAGTTGGCAGCAGCAACAGAGTGGCTGCACACCAGCTCTACTCCTCTGTTTGTGTTGAAACTTAGACACAGACCTGCACTGAGAAATTAGCATACACAGACCTGCCTCAGCGTCTTTAAACAAAGTTCCTGAATTACTGCATTAATTCATTTTGATCAGACAAAGAGACCTAATTATTTGATTTGAAAAATACATTTAGAGCTTGTTTCATTTGCTGGTACCGTCACTAAGCTACAAAACTTAATGAACTCAAAAACACTTCCATGTCACTGCCTGATGTTGTGTCCAACACTGTCCACTGTGGGTGACAGAGACATGCCACAGGACACCTGTAGGCTGCCATCCCCAACAGTGCCTTCCAGTGGTAATACATACAATCTGCAGGCTTACAGACATACTGTAAGTCAGTACAACGACTGTTCATCTTAGGCTTCAGGACCTTCATAGTAAATGTGATTCAGATTCTGATGTGGAAACGCTAACAGCATTTTTTTTTTTTTTGCCACTGTGAGTTTAGAGTGATCTTAAAGGGATTTAAGTGCTCATTCATTTAATGTAAAGTATGTTTCTACTTTGTGCAGGTGAAACTGTGAAATGTCTTCTACAGCTTTATCCTCCACTGAGGGTCGTGGGGGGCGCTGGTGCCTAACTTCAGCTGACATAGGACAAGAGGCAGGGTACACCCTGGACAGGTCGCCAGTCCATCACAGGGTCACATAGAGACAGACAACCATTCACTCTCACATTCACACCTACGGGCAATTGACCTAATCACCAAATCTGCATGTTTTTGGACTCTGGGAGGAAGCCGGAGTTCTCCAGTGTCAATGAACAGCAATTTAGCCAGAAATGTGTCAAGTGCTGATTTCAATAATCTTCAAATGTGAGATGATACAGAAAAACTTGTCATGCAATCACTTTTTTTTATATAATTGCAGGTGAAAATAATGCAATAGAGCATGAAAACTCTACAGTATATGATATACTAATATGAAATATTTGGAAGCACAACAATTTTTGATTGATTAAATTTGTTGGTTTTAACGCCTTGCCAGTTTTTTACTAAATCATAAGTATAATAAAGACATTGATGCTAAAGATTAGACAGAGTAACAAAATTTCAATATGTTTAACTTAACAAATTCTATGATTTTGCAGGTTCTTCAATGTGACTATTCTCATGTGCCTTTGTTCCTCGATGACAG
This sequence comes from Brachirus orientalis, assembly GCA_016785285.1. NCBI lineage: Eukaryota > Metazoa > Chordata > Actinopteri > Pleuronectiformes > Soleidae > Brachirus > Brachirus orientalis. The sequence goes on along the minus strand of JAFBJR010000107.1, from coordinate 1,663,747 downwards.
TAAACTGAATATCTTTAGTTTGTGCACAAACATGCCAGACATTTTCAGGTGTCCACATTCTCTGGTTTGGGAAACACCACAGATTTTTCACAATTTCCTGAACTTAAATGGCCAAACTTTTAATCGAACCACCACGAAAATAATCAATGATTATGAAATAATTGTTTGTTGCAGCCAAGGGGAGACAAGTCCGAGAAAGTGCAGCAGGGAAAGTGAACATTAGCAGGGAGAGGAATGTGTACACGCATGCACACACATACACAGGTTCATGTAGCCATGCTTTAAAGGATTCGGCAATAATTTCCATTCATTTGAACAGCCTAACAAAAGCCTTTTCCATAACCTAACCATATCAAGTTACTGCCTAACCCTAACCACAATTCAAATCCTGAACTTAACCAGTTCCTCAGAAATGAGGACCTGCCTCATTAGGACCAGATTTCAGAAAAGTTCCTAAAGAGGTAACAAATACAAGTACACACATGCGCACACACACACACATACACACACAGCTGTTCCTCTCACATGCTCTGTGGTTCCTTCATCTGCAGTTTTCACATAGTGTTGTCCCAGAAATGTAAACACACTATGGTGCTAAAGTGTTAGAGAAGGAGGGGCTGTGCAGGCATATGTGTGTGTGTGTGTGTGTGTGTCCAGACTTAGGGTTTGGGCCTGTGCTTGCTTATTCCCGTTCCCCATGGGATAGAAAAATCCAGAAATTCCACAGGACCAGAGCAGAGGAGAGCACGAACTGTCCCCACTGTGGGAAAAACCCCTGAGCTGTCTGTGACCCTAAACCACCTCTGACTTCTGTGTGTTTCTCAGTCCGCCCGTCCCCACTCTGACTGATACAGTACCACCCACTCACTATGTTATGTAACCAAAACCTGCTTCTAAAGGAATCTGCAAAGTTATATACTCGTTGAAGGAGTGAGTTGTTTGCTGTTAAAGCCACACCCACTTGTGTGTGCACACATGCCCGCACCTATCTTTTCTCTACTCTTAATATGTTAACTCAGTCCAAATATAGTAAGAATACAGAAACTTGAAAGAGTGTAAGTGTCACTATAGTCCTAACATGGAACTGTTTGTACAGTACAAGTTTGGGATGTAATGTAAATGTAGTTTTTCATAATACAAAGCTGTAAATAATGTATTATATAACCCAAGTGTCACTATAATGGCATCCAGTGTAAATGCCTTTTGCCTGATAGATGTCCAATAGCAAAGCACTGCAGTAAATTTGACAATGCAAGTTAGACAGTGAGCTTTGCTGTTTGGATCCTATTGCCAGAGTATTTCTTTTTTCAAATGTCATTTTTAATGCCCTTAGAAAAGTTATACAAATGACTTCCTGCTGATTTTCCATTGCTCTGATTCAGAGTTCTGAGGCTGATAATGGAAACAACATGTTTACTAAAGTCAAAACTAGAACCTACTGGACTATCTGTCCAACAACCACTCATCTGATCAACTTCAAAATTGAAATTCATGTCGCTGGAATTTTTATGGATGAACATTTCTTCAGAAAGTGTCAAGCATCACTTTTCTAAATGTAGTAGGACATGAGGAAAATGCCAGAATGAGGCCAAGAACAGTGTTGAATCTAGACTTTTGACAGTGCACACCTCTTTTCCTTGGCTTTTTATAAGGTGTGAAATGTTGCTTTCATGTTGCTTGTTACATTTTGTCTTGTTTCATTTTTGCCTCCTTGCTTTTTGTACTTTCAATGTGTTACTGTACATCACTTTATAGTGTACTTTGTTGTTTTTAAAAGTGCTTTGTAAATACATTTGGATCAGATTGGAAGCTGCTCTGGACATGATACCATAAAGAAACCAAATAATTTTTTTTTAATTTTGTGTCCGTCAGACCAGTGGAAAGTCAGGTAACCATCAATACAATTACAAATCATACTTAAAAGAACATCTGTCAATGCAATCCATGTAAGAGTAGAGACATTTCTGTCAGAGCCACTTAGAGGCAAATAAACCCTCATTAGGTTCCATGTCAAGGAAACACTGGCTGGCATTTGAGCTGATAAAAATGTTATGAGCAGCCTCTTTGACTTTCTATTGGTGGTGGGTGTTACGGAGCCTCTCTGAAATGTGAAAAGGCCTCAGTGACTGTTTATTTGGAGAAATATCTGAAGAAGCCAAAGAGTGATGGACATAAGGAGGGGGAAACTGGCATCCGATAACCAGCAGTTAAGTCTGGAAAAACCTGTCAGTGACATTACTAAACAGGCTGAGGAAGACCACAGGCTGAAGTGATATTTCATCATATTTCCCTCTTTAACACTTGAAAAATGCTGGAGAGAATAAAATTACTGCTTAGTCCATTAGAATAATAGGTCACAGTGAAAAAAAGGTTTTTGAAAAGTTTCATCTCACACCGCTCTTTAATTAAACTGACAAAACATAAACCACTTGTGACAGCCAGTTTCAAGATCTTCGTCTGCATCACAGAGAGCTATTACTGTTTTGATTGGAGGTGACAGAGTGAGTGACGCTCCCATCACTTTCTCTGGTAAATACATCTGGCAAATAAATTTTCCATCACATACCACTGGTGGTACACATACCACAGTTTGAGAACCAGGAGGGTAGAGGATGACAGAAGAATCAAACAAGACAGAAAAACACATCAAAAGTAAGTCGTCCATTAATTTTAGACACCATCAGTGTGAGAGGAAGAAAACTAGCACATTAACCCAGAGTTAAATTTCACACCACCATCTGCCATGTTAACCTCTGTTTTCAGTCATTTGTGCAATGCAAGGATGTTACCCAAGTAATATTCTTACTATACAGTGCATATCCACTACAATATCATTTTAAATAAACTTTTTGGTACTTTTCTTTTTGCAATCTTGTTGTAACCGAAAGCTGCTGCAGAAGACACAGTTTCTTCTTCTCCCTTATCTCAAAAGTGGTGTTGACAAATTCCTAGGGATTCAGTGTTGTTCTATAATAAGCACTCCTGTGTTACAAAAACAATGCCCGAAAATGCTTTAAAGAGGACCCCTCTCGAAAAGGACATGACTACAACTGAGTATTTCCAGCAAAGATAGGAAAGCTACCTGTTGCCTCTTTTTTTGTCTTTCCTTCTTAGCTGAAAAAGATGCCTGCAGAGAAAATCAAACCCGTGACATCCAGACTTCCACAGAACTCATCTCCAGTCATGTTTACACATTTGAAGATTCTGAACTTTCTTGAGAAAAAAAAAAAAAAAAAAAAACTTGTTGATTTTATGTAATCGGCACTTCATACATTCCCAGGGAATGGTGATCATATCGTTAAAGAATTACAGGGCGCATCAGTGAAATATGTGTGGTTCTAAACAGCCAGTGCTAACTGGACCACATCTAGACCATCTCTGTCTTGCAGTTACTCATGTTTTGGCCTCATTCTCCACTTCACAGCACCTTTTTTTTCTTTTTTCAAAAAAGAAGCTAGATGACGTAGGTGTACGTGGTTTATGGTTTTTCTGTGCGTGCGTGTGCATATTTTTGCTTGTGATTGCATGCTTTGATATCGTGTTGGGGGTGGGAGAGGGGGCATGGGTCCAGATGTGTAGCCTACCTTACCAGAATTCCTAATATGCCCTCATCCTGGCTTTGTGCTTGTGCAAAATAAAACCTATTCCTGGCAGTGCTGGCTCAATATGAGGGTGCATCTGAGATTTGCTCCCAGCACTGCTGTGCTTCCAGAGAGCAAAGGGAGGGGAAGGGAGGGGAGGAGGAGGAGGACACACACATTCACTCTATCTAGTTAGCAACCAGTGGGTTACTCTATTTAAAGAGACCGTGACAGAAACTTTGATATTTTCACATTTTAACATGACAAAAATTCATAATTTTATCATCAAAACTTGACTCATGAAGGCTTAGTCTGCCTCCACAACCTTGTCACATTTGTCAGAGATCAGGCAAGAAATCATGCAAGCATGTGCTCATTATAGTTAGATCCCATCCCCACCAAACTGTTTAAAAATGTTCTTCCATTAATTAATCACTGCATTTTAAATCAAATTAATCTTTCCTTATTAACTGGATATGTACCCCAAGCTTTTAAAGTTGCGGTTATTAAGCCCCTTCTTAAAAAAGCTACCCTCGACCCAGAGGTTTTAGCCAATTATCGCCCAATATCAAACCTTCCTTTCATTTCTAAAATACTAGAAAAGGCAGTTGCGAATCAGTTATGTGAATATCTACATAGTAACAGGCTGTTTGCACACCATAGCACAGAAACAGCCCTAGTTAAAGTTACCAACGACCTCCTCTTGGCCTCAGATAATGGTCTGGTCTCTATACTTGTCCTGTTAGATCTTAGTGCTGCATTTGACACCATTGATCATAAAATTCTACTGCAGAGACTGGAGCAGACTTTGGGGATCTCAGGT
>JAFBJR010000107.1:1576626-1658821 GCA_016785285.1 Brachirus orientalis | reverse complement strand
TCCAGTTTGGATGATGTTATTATTATTATTATCAGTAACAATAATACTGCTGTCATTGCTACTATGCTCCGATTAAAGTTCATCAGTATAATTTCTTATCAATAATGTTTGCTGCTGCTTGTATAAATGACACTGTAGTTCTATTAACATGACATAACTGACTCTAAACTTGATACAACTGTTGTATATTTGCTCCTGGTCTCTCTCTTCTGTTTCTCCCTCACCTCCCGCTTTTTCTTTCTGTCCCCCCTTTCTGTCCCCCACCTCTCCTCTGTCCCCCATTTTCCTCTCACCCCAACCGGTCGAGGCAGATGACCGCACATCTTTGAGCCTGGTTCTGTCAGAGATTTCTTCCTGTTAAAAGGGAGTTTTTTCTCTCCACTGATGCCTAGTGCTTGCTCATTGTGTGAACTGTTGGGTTTCTTTTCTCTCTGTAATATTGTAAAGGTTTTGGCCTTATTATGTACAGTGCCTTGAGATAATGTATGTTGTGATTTGGCGCTATACAAATAAAATTGAATTGAATTGAATTGAATTATGACACATAATCTGCCTTGACTGGTTTCATGATAAATCCTGAACTGCACCAGATGATGGGGCAAATCCTTAGCCATGTTCAAAGAGGAATTTTATGCCAAAACTGAAATCAGTGGAATCCAGGTACTAAGTAACTACCCGGGATTATTGTCAGCAACATGATGAGTGGTCGTTGTGTCTTGTTTGCTTGGAAACTGTGTCAAACAAATGTGTTAAAATAATACTAATAATATATCCTACTAATACTAGGATTTATCACATTATACAACCTTTTATATTAAACATTAAATGTAATACATATGAGCTTGTTCAGTGTTTGGATTACAGTTGTCCACATGCTACTTTAAGTTTAATTTTTGATTATTCTGCTTCTGTCTGTTATTCATAGATGAATTTTGCATCATGAATGTTTTTTGTGAACTATATCTTGTTCATATCATAACAAAATGGACACTTTTATTTTGAACTTCAATGAAACATCGCAAGGACTATGATTACTGTGATATCGTGATGGAATATTATGTTATAATCACTCATATCACCCACCCCTACACCCCTAACAGTGGTTGTCTTTTCTTCCGTCCCCTCTTGGCCAGACTCTTTCCTTGTCAGAAGCAAAGACATTGACCAAAAATGGGGCTGAGGAGAGCCGACACACGCACGCACAAACACAAGAATACACTTTAAGGTGAAGCACCAGCCAGGAATGCATGTTTGGTGAGCATATTTGCACGTCTGGACAAAAACATCAGAGTCACCCAGTTCCTGTCATGCAGCAAAAGGATGACACATGGTACGTGCACAAGTTTGATTTGCTACGTAAAACAATCTTCATATAAAGTGTATACTGTATAACACCATAACTCTGTTTAACACAGTTTAAAGATATGGCAACAAATCATCAGTGTTTATGGGAGCAATCAGTAGGTTTAATGCACACACTAAAGCCTCTGGAGAGACTCCTGTTGATAGGAGGAAGAGAAAGACTCTCTCTCGTCTCTGCTTCCTTCTATTTCAACAGTTAATCAACACCATTGATGATGAGAGGCTAGTAAAAGTGAATTTAAAGGTCCAGTGAGTACCATTTTGTACTTTTAAGTGTAAATTTGCTGTAAAATAGATTAATTTGAGCCTTAGAATAAGCATTTTATACGTACTGTAGGCAAGGGCCTTGCTTTACAGAGTCCTCTATTTATTCACCTTTAGATGTAACTAACTCTTACACACTGGACCCAATTCCTTTCACAGGCATTTTGTAACCCAATCTCAAATCCAGTCTGATCACATCAGATCTGTTGCCAGTTTTCAATAACTATCCTTAATTGGCCAGTTCTTAATACACACGTTAAATCATTACTGCTTCACTCCCAACCCTGGCTCATGATTTATTACCCTCCCAAACATACTACATTCCCCAAATGATGTTTTGTAATGAACATCATTTTCTCTCAGATGACATTTTGTTGTTGACATGTCACAATAATGACATAGTTCACAGATGGCATGTGACAAAGTGAGCTACAGTTAGACATCCGTCATGCGTGTCACTATGAGGAGATCCAGTGGTGGTGTTTTTTTTTTGTTTTTTTTAACTCTGTGTTTCTATGCTGAGAATGTTGGCGAGTTTGTGTCCAATCCTAACCACAGGTTACTCGTTGTGCCTCCAAACCAAACCACATTCATAACAGTGAAGTGTTTATCATCATCATCATCATCCTGATTTCCTAATTTCTGCCATAAGTTGGTATCAAGTGGCAGAAGCTTGTGATGCCAGCCATGAGAATGTGAACGCCTGTTTTAAAGTCTCCAGAATTGCACTTCTGCAACCTGAAACTCAGAGGTGACATGAGAAACCAGGCTCCTATTGGACGATATCAGCTGTCAATCACACTAGTGTCCACTCATATATGCATATACGGTGTATGTTATTAACTCTAAAAGGGATCTTAATTTACAATAGTTACATCAAGTTCTACTGTAAAAGACCAAACCTAGAGATTAAGATTATGAACATTTAAGAAAATAAATATTTACTGATGTTATAAATCAAGTGAAAAGTAGGCTTTTCCCATCCATTCCCTTCCATTCAAACAGACTTTTACACACAGACCATTCATTCTACGGGTACTTCCTAATTTATATGTACTGAGGTGCAGTGGGAACATAATTTTAAGTATGCTGTGTTGTCTTGTTGTCTATGCCGTAAACAGAATCCAGGTATAAAAATAGCAATTTTTGTCTTTCGGCTGCTCCCTCTCTAAGGGTCGCCACAACAAACGATCTGTAGATGAGTTGACAAAGATATTTTTATTCAGGTCAATATAGAGTGTTAAATTAACAGTGAGCAATGCAGCAAGATATCTTTCCACTTGACTATGGGCTGCCCATATAAGTAAATACATCAAATTTCTTTAAATTCAATCAAATTTTAATTTAATCAAATTTCTAAAATTTTGCATGGTATTTGATATTTGTTGAAAGCGAAAAAGTGTGCTATAAGATCAAGAGTGGGTTCCATCACAAACCTTTACCTTTGTTATTTAATCCCACCTGTGCATTTATTTATTAGGTATATTTAGGAGTTCACTAGTGTTTTTCAGGAAGCAACCTTTGCCCACACTGCTGCTCATCTCAAACAGATGCCTTAATGTAGAAAGCATCCAGTGTGAAATCATCTGTAGACAATGATAACACGCTTTATTACTGCAGGTTTTATGAAATCAAAGCAAAGACATTTTGTAAAATGTTTTCTCTGCGAGTGTCGAGGATATTTGCTTTGGTTTGTCAAGCACCCAAAACCTTTTAAACACACAACATGCAAGAAAGAGAGCGAGTCTAACATAGCTTCTAATGCCAATACCAAATAAGGCAACAGAGTGAGTGTGTTTTTTATTGCAAAATCGCTTCATACTCAGACTACATTTCACTTTGTTATTTCAAACACCATAAGACGTCATTATGACAGAGCAGGTGCCAGGTCGCAGTGTTTGGTTTATCATTCTTATCTGGATTTTTTTTTTTTTGTTTGTTTTTTTATTCATGTTTTCATCTTTTTCAAAAGACCGTAATGTCAATACACCTCTGACATGTTTAGCAAAACAAAGAAAATTCCTGCCAGACAACGGAAAAAAATTAAGTCAGGTTTGTTTACATGCTATAGCTCCAAATCACAAGTTTCATTCTCAGGGGATCTTCAGATAATGCTTCATTATCTGCAATAGTAACTGCCTTGTTAGTGCAGCTGATGGAGGCTGTTACTTTCCAACCCTGTTTGTAATCATTCTCCTCCAGGAAGGACCTAATAATGTCTGCTGAGCATGTACAGCATGGAAGCAATTACACCAAAAAAAAAAAAAATATATATATATACATATATATACTGTGTGACTTACCAGCTCGTAGTTTGTCGCTGGAACACAAGATGAAGACACCTAAAAACAGAGAGAGTTACTTTAGTCATATTGCTGATAATTTGCTGTTGGTGTGATCACAAAAACAAAAAAATAAGTGTCATTCCTGCAAGAAAAGTGCATAATACTTTATGTCTTGATGCAGTATGTAAAAGGGCCAACATGTTCCAGTGTGATTATTGTTAAATTTCATAGCCACTAAAATGCAACTGTACACCCAGAGAATGACAAATTTCCTTAAACTTAAAGCTGCACAAGATTATTACATTAACACTGATTAAAATGGCTGTGATGGTATTAACACTCTGCTGTTCCTCTAACTCCTACATGGTATTTTATTAACTTTCAGCTTATTGTTTTGGTCTTACATCCCACAGTTTTGGTTAATGTCACCAAATGGCAGACAGTCACACAGAGCCAATTCATAGTTTCCACGTCAGTGAATCCACCAAGTAACACTGGCACAGCTGTGGATCAGTGGGTTGAGCGTGTGTCTCTTAACAGTAAGGTCAGGGATCAAATCCTTGGCTTTTCTAGTTCACATCTAGATGTGTCCCTGGGAAAGACACTTAAACCTTCATCGTCTATTTGGGTGTGAATGATAGAAAACATGGAAAATCTCTGAAAACACGTCAATTGAATCCATTTGCTGTTACAACTAGTAGTGCTAGTTAAGAGGTGCTTCTGAAGTCTAAAAACACACCTGAAAATGAGACTTTAAGTGACCTTTATGCAACATTTCCATTTGAAAAGACATTGGCACTCAAAAAAAACACAACACAATGCTCATCTCTTTAACTGGACCTTTAACTGGATCTTGTTCCACTTGACTTAAAGACTCAGATGTGGTTAGTCAGTGGTGGGATTGCTCCAACAGAACTGATGAGCTGTCAAGTGCCCGGCCTAATCCGATTACAATCCCACAGTTTCCACTATCATTCCATGAGGTTGGAGCGAGAGCATGAGGAGTCAGCCTGATAAACAGGAAGAGCATAATGATAATGACCTCTAATAGAAGATTTAAATGAAGTGCTTCCAAGAAAAAAAAGACATAAGCCCTTGATGAGAATGACGACAAACAGGATGTCCCCACTGATGTTTCCTTCCTGATTATGTCTGTATTCTGTCCCTTTCAGTCTGTTTTGCCATCATTTTCCTCACAGTGCACATGGGGAAAAAATGCCTCCAAACTTAATTTTCTCTAGTTAAATTTCTCTGCTACTATCTTATTTGGAGATTACTGACAAACAACAAAGGCAAAGGAGGGTAGATGTATGATTCCAATAGCCTTTTGGCATGTTCCAGCTTCCATTTATTACTGTAACAGGACTGTGGTTGTTTTTAGCTTTAAAAGATTAGGCAGATTAGGAGGGGCTATCACTACTCTTGACCTGTAAAAGTAACTTTCATCTTTCCTGCTGCTCTTATCCAAGACTAATTGTGTCATTGTAAGAACACAAGTCCTCTGCTCTATATTGGGGTCTGATTTGTGTTACTGTTAGAGGAAGCACATTCCAGATCTGTCCACAAATATCAAGTAGAAATTTGGCCAAAAAAATTCGCATCCAAACTCTATCCAAATGTTGATTAGTATGAAGAAGGCAGAACTGACTGAACTGTTATATAAAATATACATATGTAACACAAACTGGAGAGATGGTACAAGTGCCAGATTTGCAGCACGATGTTTGCACACACACTCACGGTCCGTAAACATCTTCTACTTCTTTCGGCCTCTCCCTCACCACAGTGGATCATCTGCCTCCATCTTGTACTCTCCCTTGGGTATTCTCCTGTTACACCAACTGTCCTCATGTCCACAACATCCATGTACCTTCTCTGTGGTCTTTCTCTTTTCCTCCTGCCAAATACCTCCATCATCAACATCCTTTGTCCAATATAATCACTATGTCTCCTCCGCACATGCTCAAGCCATCTCACCCTTGCCTTTCTTACTTTATTTCCAAAGTGTTCAACCTGAGCTGTCCCTCAAATATGCACATTTATAATCCTGTCCATGTTCAAAGAAAAGCAACATTTTCTGATCAGTCTATATATTTAAAAAGTCAGGTAATTACACGTTGAGTTTTGCCCTGGAGTGACAGTTAATTGTATGTTTTAGTGTCTGCACAAACACATTGCCTGTCTGTCTGTGATTCAACCTCAAAAATTAAAAGATGGATTTACTTTGATTTTTCGGTGAGCCTCATCATCACTTTTCACTTTTTCAAAACAATTGTTAGCCTTGTGAGATAGTTTATAATTCTTTCATTAATAGCCCTGCTAAAAATCATCTGCATCTGTACTTAACAGAATGTATGCAGTGCTGTTTGGTATCTGTTAGCAGTGGCTACTAAGTGAACTAACTGCACCCATGTGGTTGGCGAATACCTGATTAGATTCACAAAGTTGAGGATGTGTGAGTCACCTCGGGTCATTAAGCTCTCCTAAAGACTTTTATAGTGGTTACCTCATCTGCAATTAAGGACACTCTCCTTTCCTAACATGCCTTTGAAATTACATAAAGGTGGAGTTCTGCTCAAGGAATGAACTGGTGAAATTGCGTTGTAGTATGGAAATGACAAACTCCCATAAGTGGCAAAAACCTGAAGCCAAAGGAGGAATCGCTTTGATTTCATAGGAACAAAATGTTCCTCTGCAACCATCATACTTCTATGTATCAACAGCCTATTTGAATGAAGGCATCCCAGTGGAATGCATATCTGTTTTTCGAGAATTTACGTCTGGCACAGTGGAGCAGGAGTCGACAGGATACATTATCTCCGTCTGGCTCAAATCACCTCCATTACAAGTTATTTTAACCCTCCCATAACCCCCCCTGCTCTTGTTCTACTCCACCATCAATGTCACTTGCAGACATCGACATGCCATTCTTTTCTCAGTGCCTCTGCTCCTTCGGGTGACCCTCTCACCGCTCCGGCTCCTTGGGTCTGTTCAGTGTTTACACCTGACGGTGAGTCTGTAAGCACTTGAGGGCTATAGTTCACCTATAACCAGGGATCACTGAGTACATTTACATGCACACGAAACTCAATATCACTGCTGAGGTAATGTTTTTTAGGCTATGCTGTTATCATGTTTAAACATGGAAATATTGTGGTTTTTAGAAAATAACCCTCATAACCCAGCCAGGTACTGTATGTACAGTATTCTGCTGGTGTTTTTCTGCCCGTTTTCACAATAAGCCAGAGAGGCATTCACAGAGATGATAGCCAGAAGTTAGTTCAGCCAAAATTCACAGTTCAACAACAGATTTATACTACTTATAACAAATTTATACTTCCCGTGTCTGTATGCATGCAAAGGTTTGACCGACTGTGCACATTTTCCAGTCCAGTTTGTGGCCCGCTCTTGCTTTGGTCAAAGAAAAGAACAACAACAATGAAGATGATAACAGATGATTGCCTCAAAGAGAGTCTTAGACTGAGTGCACATGAAGGGTACACTAGGTTTTAGAATGACTGGAACTGTGTCCTTGCACTCGCAAGCAGAAAAGAGAAGCAACTCCCTCAGCAACCACAGAATGCAGGAAGTATGGAAGGGCCCTCAGGGTTTCAAGGGGACAGAGCGTTGAGGACGGACATAAGGTGGAGAGATGCATTGGTTTTATTTTGTTGAAGTGTAGCCTGCTCCTTAGCTTTTCCAGACTTACAGACCCTGGCTTTAATCTGCTTTGCACCCATGGTCCTACATCCACACGGACAATTTACCTGATAAGACCTCGTCTTCTCAGGATTGTGTGCTTGTGTGCAGACAATGGCTGATTGACAACTCCCTCATTCTGCTGCAACATCACCACGTATACATTTTTGTTTTAATTGTTTTGTTTAGCTTGGCATCCACACATCCCTGACACACAAATAAAACCCATCATGGTACATTTTTAAGGGGGCAGATTGTAGCACAATTAATTAAAGAAAAGCAAATAAATATATATAGTGTATACATGTACATAAGCAAACCCAAAACAAAATGCGCAGTGTGTAAACTCTGCAGTTGGTGATTATATCTAATACAAAGCTAAGTTGTTGATATGAACAAGGATCTTTTTTTTTCTTTTCTAGACATTAGTGTGGAATTAATGTGAACAAAGCCTGTCTCTGGGTATGAGACAACTTAATTGTTCTTACAAGTATATGATGTTTGATGACCTCATGTCATTCCCATTAGCACTCTGCTCAGTTTCATCCAGTAATATGGTTTTGGGTCAGTTAAAACAGGACAGAAGGTTTTTAATATGAGACAGCAACAATGGTTTAATTGCTAAATTGCTAAAATCTGCTCCCGACTGACAAGTGAACACCACCTCGCCACAGTCCACGTTGAAGTCTATTCCAAAAACAGTCACAGAAGTGGAAAGTGGAATGTGGAATGACAGAAAGAATTGAAATAACTATAAGTAATTGAGTCTCTAGCCTCTCTCGGAATATATGATGATCAAGGTGTTGCAATGTCTGGACTGCTCAGGAGCCACAATAAGTATTTTAATAAGCTACCTGCCATGTGACTGTGTGCAACTGTGTAGCATGGAGTCAGGCTAAAAATGTGTCCTTGGTCTATTTTTGCCACAGCACGTTGCATCATTATCAGCAACACAGTCCACTGGCCAAATATGCAACTCCACAAAATACAGGTCACATTTCTTGAGCTGCATTACCCTTGAAATTTAAATGAGGCTACTTGTTTTGATAAAGTGGTCAAAACTATCATACACTTCCTTTGTGTTTCGATTTTTTGGCTCACTATTTATCCTCTAGTTGCTGCAGTGTATTCCAGAGGTCCTGCAGTGTTATCGTTAGTATAGCCCCACTGCCAGTGGTCAGAAAACCCAGTTACACCCGGTAACATCTGGCTTTTGTCTGTGACTGGAGGAGATAAGATCACCATTCGCAACAGAGTCAAATTACTGCAAAAGACATACTGTATGTTTATTAGCTACCACTCCAAAAACGGGGTAAATGCAGTTATTCCACTATTTGATTTTAGCAGTCTAGTCACAGAGTCTGCACTGGCCTGTACCTTGTCCAGTGTGACGTTATGATGTAAAATGTTCAAGCAGCATTCTGTTGCTGCCGAGATTGAAAAAGGGGCCGACATGAAAGGTATAAAATTGGAAGCACACTTTGACACTGTTAGTGCCCTCCATGGTGCTTTCTTCTGTTTGGTTATTTACAGCACATTTGTGACACTGAACAGGACTCGCACGAGGAAAAACAAAGAAAGACATACTAGTTGATTGTCAATGGGAAAAGAGTAGGCCAATTGTTTTAACCATGCGTAAAACTTGCCTATTATGGTGGAAAAGAAATATAGTGAAGTGCCTTGTCTTCATATGACTCCTAGATTGATGTTTTTTTCTGCCTGAGGAACTGTGGCAAATAAATGAAGTGAAAAAAGAAAATAAATAAAGTTTCATCCTTAATAACACTTTGCAGAAAAGGAACCAAGAACTTCCAAACTCAACAAAGCCAGTGGCATCTGACATTTAGCCCAATGCCATGTCTAATAAAAATGTTTCATTAGAGCTTAATAGAGTTCATTTATGTTTGAGACAACAAGAATTACAGGCTAATGTGGCCAAGCCTCTGATGTAAAGGTCAGATTGGCAGAGGAGGTAGTCTGCCCACACGAGAATAGCTCACATTCCCCCTCATGCTAAGTAGCTGATTCTTTCACGAGCTGACGCTGAAGTGGAGCTTTGTACCATCGCAGTCTGGCAAAGCGGTCACAGCCAGGATCTCCCAGAAACCACAGGGAAAATGTACCTAAAGGCAGGTGAGCATTTAGCAGTGGGTTAACCACAGGTCAAGCAGTGGGAAACCACTCTGTGAGAAATATACACCAAAAGGGTCACCTGGGAAGTCTGCATGGAAAAAAGATGCCAACTGACTTTTTTTTTGATGAGTGACTGTATGGACCAGACTGAAATATCCCATTGACTATGAGATGGATTACATGAGATTTGGTACACGTTGTCATGTACCCAGAGGATGGATCCCTCTAATTATCTGACATTCCTCTCGTGTGAGTCCATCTGACATCTGTGATTGCTGGTGAAATGATTCCACAACTAAAGTCAAAATAAAACTAGCAGGTATATCAGTACCTAGAATTTTTTAAACCTCAGTAAACCCATAAAAAAAGGGCAATTAAGAGCTTTCCCATTTGGCCGGTTGTTCACTGTGCTTGACATCACGGACGCGTGATGGACGCGGATTAAACAGGGTTTAATGTTTTTAGACATGTCTTCTTTTCTGAGGTTTGCCATTCACATAGGACAAACGCAGCAGGATATTTTCGGGGTCAGACACATTTACAAGCATACAGGAGGCACCCATTCATTACCTATCCTAAGTTTCTCCTGCTGTCTTTTTTACATGTGCTTACTAGATTTTACTGTAGGTTGCTGCCAGAAAAGGTTCTGGAAATTTTCAGGAAAAATGTCAGACTTCAGTGCATATCTGAGAGCAGCTTTAATCACCCATATGTTTTCAAACTGTAACAAGACATAGAACATACCTCTGTTTTTTTTTTTTTTTTACCATGGAGAGGATTTTAAAATTCTGATTTAGGAAACAAAACAAAACAATGAATGGACACAATGTAAAAATAAATATGATGAATTTGAATTTTTGATGAAAACATACACAAAGCCTTTGTCTGTGCTCCAGCATGCATAAGGGACAAGGCCTGGCCAGTGTGTGTTGATGCTATCGGGAGTATTCAAATTAGTGTAATATAATAAAGGATAATTGTGTTGTTGCATTCCATACATGCTTGTGTTAACATCATTAAACAAGGGCCCATTTCCTGCAGACAAAAGTCCCACGTCAGACATCTCTGGCTCATAGGACAGCACTCACATGCAGACAGCATGTCTGTCTGCTTCATGTGCACCACTGACACAGTTCAAACATAGTCCCATTACGTAACTGATGTCAGCCTCCCAGGTCTGAATATGATAATTACATGAGTGGGGCAAGTCTCTCAAATGCGTAATGAACTGATACATTATTTGGGTAAATTTCTTGGGTAAATCTCTATAAATCTCTTAATGCAAAAAATCAGACAGCAGGAAAAAAAAAGAAAAACATAAAATTGACTTGCTATGCAGCGAAACTTGTTTCTCCCATAGAAACGAGCATGGGGCTGCATGTTGATGTTGTTAATATGCCTCTGTGCTGCATTAACACACAGCTACCCTGAGTGCTTTTATGTTTATCCAGATCTTTGCATCTGGCACATCCCAGCAGAACTATTCAGTGTGCAAATTCAATTTGTGAGCCATAACCAGTAACAGAAGGCCTTCTGTGGCTGTGATGGCAGAGTGTGCCAAAGTGCTGGTCTGCATGGACTTACTGGGATATTATCAAAGCAGAAAGGAATGATGAGAGCTCCTCAGTCCAAATGCCCATACTCTGTCACTTTATCTTTGTCCACTTCCATGAAATATGATCGCTGATTTCCAACATTTTTTATGTGTTTATTGCTTATATATCAATTTTAATATGAATTTTGTTTTCTCTACCATGCCTCCTTCCACCTCTTGACAGCAAGTTTTGTTTCCTTGTCTTGTCTTGTCTTGTCTTGTCTTCAAGGAAAGTTGTGGAAAATTGAATTTATTGATTTATTAAACGTTACTGACTGCAGGACATGTACAAGACTGAGTGGCACAGCAGTCTCCCAACACTGTTCCTTGTCCCTGTAATGCTGATTTATGTTTGGCAGAGTGAGAAAGAAGAGCACACACTTTCCCCTTTATTTTTTTTAGGTTTACTTCATTGGATGTCATAGTTACTCAGTTACTATATTGTTAACAATAACATACTGTTAAATTATAATATGCTTCTGGGTCTGAACTTGATTACCCACCAGGCTGAGTTTGCATATTTTTCCCATGCATGTACTGTATATTCAGGTACTAAAGTGCTGCATGAGCCCCATTGTTCTGTTCAAATCTGACCCAAAAAGAGAGAGCACTAACCAAGTCCAAACTCACTATGAGAGGTATTCGGTTGTTTCTGCCCAAACCCAACCTGAGCCCAGTGCACTTAATGTAAACTGCATTAAGTTTGCATTACCCATTTTACATTTTAGGGCTGAACAATAAATCTTTTTCAAATATATATATCGTAATGCGAAACACTGCAATTGTTCTATGTTCTTTGCCAGTGGCTGTCAAACCTTTTATACCAGGTACCACCTGACAAAATATTGAGCTCTTGAAGTAACACCATTATTGCCAATATTAAAATACAGTGGTGCAAATAGACTGAAGTCAGCTACAGACTTTTCACAGGAGCCAGATTTATTCCCAATAAGATCATTTGCTCTCTCATCATCCTCCTCTTCCTCACATATACTTCCGACACCGGTATAGCCAAATTAGATTGAGATGAAGAGAGAGCTAATGTGACTCTAATTATTATTATTATTATTTATTTTATTTTATGTATTTATTTTTTTGGTTATTTGTTTCCTTTTCTACACACCCAACTCTAAATTGCTCAGCTCCACTCTGATCACATACCCTGGTATATAGTAGAACAGTATTTCTGATTTTCCTCCAAGTAGCATCAGAGGAAGCTTGTGTACCACTGATGGTACATGTACAACAGTTTGAGAACCATGGTTCTATGTCATTTAAAAAAAAAAAAACATAAAAAAGGATACATGTTGGTCCTGCGACAGACTACTCCACCTTCTCACCTAACGTCAGCTGAGATTGGTTCCACCTCTCCCACAACCCTCAAATGAATGATATGAGGCATACATAATGGATGGAAGGGTTAAATAAGGTCAACTATTGTAAGAATTAGTTTTAAACATTTATTCATTTGCTGGTAAAATAAATATAATCAAGAAGTGTTGGATTTTTTTATAACTACGTCAACACTAAAATTTAGTTTTGGAATAGACTTTGAGTCAATCTCAGTAACAGCAGTGCCATGTTTGCTGCCTCCAGTGGACACACAACAGTGCTGCAGACGGACAGGCAGGCGCGCAGCTCCTCACCTCACTAGCACCTGAACACATGAATGATAGTTGATGTTTAGAACGCCGAGGTGACTGTGCTTCTGCAGAAGAGCATTTAAACCAGTTTTAGTCAAAAGTGAAGACGGCAAAAGTGTTTGCAACTGCTGGTATCAAACTGCTTTGAAATTCTACTATCATGACAACTCTACTTACTAAATGTGTATTCA
This sequence comes from Brachirus orientalis, assembly GCA_016785285.1. Taxonomy (NCBI): domain Eukaryota; kingdom Metazoa; phylum Chordata; class Actinopteri; order Pleuronectiformes; family Soleidae; genus Brachirus; species Brachirus orientalis. The sequence goes on along the minus strand of JAFBJR010000107.1, from coordinate 1,645,650 downwards.
ATACAAGATAAAACAGCTTCATGGAAAATGTGTAATGAAGATTTAGGCCAGTGTCACTTCAGGAGCAAATAGCAGATAAAACTCGGATAAAGCAAATAAATATAAAGATAAGCACCATGATAACAAATACATTCTTTCTGCCTGTATATAAACAATTTGAACCCTCAAGGGATCCAACAGATTCCTGATATGTCCCTGCCATGTTTCCTCTCCACGGCTTTGACTCAAAGTGGCCTTCATCAGACCACAGCGCCTGCTCATTCTCACCTCGTCTTTGTTGGACAGAACTGGCGGCATGGACGGGGGGGAGAAGCCATGGCTTGTGTCTTTGGTTCCAAAGTTACAGCGGGGGACACGTTCCCTTCCCAGGCTCTTATAGCTATAAGAGCCGGTATTTACCAGCATACTGATTTGCACATTTATCATGACTCTCAATGTCTGGCAACAAGACAAGTGGTGGAGAATGAGGAGGGAGGGAGAAAGAGGAGCCATGAAGAATCTGAGTTGGAAAGGGGAATATGAAATCTACAGTATAGAGACAGTGCACTGCTTTAAGAGCTAGTTGTAGTTCTTTCCATAGAAGACTATCTTTCGTGCTATTCCTTATCCAAAACACTCACTACTGAAGCAACACAATGGGAAAAAAATCTTGTAGGCCAGTGGTTCTCAAACTTTTTCAAACCAAGTACCACCTGATGAAATATTGAGCTCTTGAAGTACCACCATCATCACCAATGTTAAAACACAGTGGTGTAAATAAGATAATCTGCTCTCTCATCGTCCTCCTCTTCCTCACATATACTTCAGACATTGTTCTAGTGAAATTAGATGAAGATGAAGCGAGAGATAAGGTGACTAATTGTTTCTCCAAGTATCACTAGAGGAAGCTTGCGCACCACTGGTGGTACACGTACCACAGTTTGAAAACCATGGTTGTAGGCAATCTTAGTGTCTTAGTTGACTCAGTGTCAAAAAAAAAAAAAACACTGGTTACATCTCTGTGTATTCAATAAATAGACGAGGAACATGTGCTGAGGTTGGGACACTTTCTCATCTGGAGAACTTTGCCTTGCTGCTTCTCCCTATTCTGTTTTTCAGTGACAATGTTCACATGAAAAAACATTTTTCCACATGATGTCACTGGACATCTGCTCCCTCGCTGGAGCCAGTGTGAAGGCAGAGCCACAGAACGAGTCAGACAGGAGGGACTGCAGATGGAAAAGGACTGTAGGCAGGACAGTGAGCCAGAAGACGTGGTGTGTTTTTCCTTGGCAGATGTTTCATGAAATACAGTAAATAAAACATGAACAATAATTTCTGTGTGATGCAGCTGCTTCTGAAAAAAAGGTTCCTTCCACAACTAGAATGGCATTCAGTAAAGTGTATACATGGGCCAAGGTCCAACAGTCGCTTTAAATTTAATCAAGCATTACAGCTACAAGTGAAATCCGTGGTCTGCTCCCTCATCTGGGTCTGCGCCAAAATGTAATGGACTCATCCATTGCCCAAACATCATCAACTAAGTTGAACGAATCATTTTTTTCTGTAATTCTAATTGCTAACAAACAGACAAAAACGGCGGCCGTGGGTGAAGACACAACCACCTTATTGGATGAAAAGATCTGAAAAAGAAGACTATAAGTGATCGGTCATCAGAATTCTAATCAATATGTAAACTGTTTCCCAATTTAATTAGAAACTCATTTAAGTAAATTTCCACATAACTCTTGTGCATGAAAATTACATTATCCTGACCCAAATAACTGTGATGCTCAATATTACTGAGATAACTGCTATTATGTTTTATTACTTTTTAATGGGGAGAGCAATATGTCCATAATCAATTTCATTTGGTTTGTGTCTGTAAGCGTTTCAATGTGAAGCTGTGAATAAATGTGGAGCAATGCACAACGGATGAAATAATGCTACAAGGGATACATATTTTTTTAGTGAACATTTTAAAGTGAAAAAGAAGAAACACTGAGACCATTATAATGCATTAGCTTCTGGTATTACTGATGCAGGTTCCCTCTTGTGGTACCTCGAAAAGAAACGACTTTGACTGTAGGTTGGCAAACTAGCAGAAAGTAAGCAAACTTGCATTTACATGTCCAGCTGTGTACAACAATTTTCTCCATCCATGACGATGCTGATCATGAAATGTCACCACGCGAGTGATTTTAACACGTCACAACATTAATCGCGAGTGTTTTCATTCAAGAGGTAAATGCAAAAAAACAGCAATTTAGTGTCCAACTGTGCACATACATCACTCTGCACAATGAAGCTAAACAAGCCAACTAACAATAAGAAAGACACATTTTTGAGTGTGTGTGTGGGGGGGTTCTCTTTTTCTTCTAACCTTTGGCTTCAGCCCCACAAATGAATTCTTCATGTACTGTATAGGCCTCTTTCTCTAAACCTTAAATACACAGAACAATAACCACACATTAAAATATCTTAGTATTACAGTTATTGTGGCGACTGCACAGTGATATTTACCAGTGCAGGATTTGCCACAGCCTTAACCATAATCTTAAATCACTTTTATTTTCAGGCATAATGTTTTCAAGATAGATGGACTAGAGCAATATTGTTGTTAAAATATGTCTTCTGTGACGGTTTGTTTCAGTGATGTTACAAGAAGTTACAGTTTGGTGCTCACAACAAGACAGAGTAAATGCACTTACTAATCGCCACAGCACAACATTTGCCTCCGTCTTGTCCTATTTAACAAGGATTTTTAATGACTTGCTGATATTTTATCATCAGACCTGCTGATATATTATTAGATGAAGAGGTTAAAAAAATACACTCCCAACCTTTTGGCAAAGAAATGCATCCTATATCTGTTTTTGACTGCCCTGACTTCTATGAATCAGCATCAGCCATAGAAAAACTCATATTGGTCGACCTCTCCTCACAATTCTGCTCGCTAATGAGCATCATAGGACATGACTGAAAGCTCCAGAGCAGCTACTAAATGCACCTTGCGATGAACTTGTTCTGTCAGCTACTGTTTTCCAAGAAACTTTCTGCCTCAAACAGAAAGGCAAAGTGTGACATGTTTTACAATCCTGACTGTGTGTGGGTGTGCCGAAACCTTAAAAGGCTGTCACGGGAAAACTGCACAAGCTGAGGCGAACTTCCGCAAAGAGTCGACCGTGCAAACCACTACAACCCATAACTCATGAGAAGGCTGCTTCAAGGGAAGACGTATAAGCATCACACTAACTCACCTTCACGCCTACACACTTTTCTGTAGTGACAGATGGATGGGAGGGTTTGGGTTTCACCTATCATCCCTTTCAAGTCTCACTGTCTGCCTTGTCATCTTCATCTCTTACAGCTACCTCGTTTGGACCGTTTTCCTCATCTGTGTTGAATATGTTGAAAAACAGATTTACTGCAAATGATGTATTGCATCCTCTTTGTCCCTTGGCTCCGTAACATTTTGGTACACAATCAACCAACATTAAATATCATTCAATATGCTTTTAAAATCCATTGGAAAAAAATACAGTATTGATCTATTCCAAGATGTGACTAACCCAAGTCTAACCTCCCAGGTATAAATCACTGCCACGTTGTGTTTCCAGCACAAATATAAATGTAATAAATTTTATGAATACGTCTAGGCAGGAAAAATCAACACTAACATTAGCAGATCAAAAAACACACTCATTTTGATTTATAGCACTGATACAGCAGGTGAATTACGACTTTCACATTTCCTGTGATGTAGTTTACATCGAGATATCGAACTGAGAACACAACAGTTTATTCATAGACGCGGTACCTACAGAGTTATGTTCTTCCTCACTAGCAGCCATCACAGAGGAATCTTGTGAAAATTAAGTACAAAAATAAAATCACAAGACCAGTCTTTCAAAAGGGGCTATATGTAAGAAATGTATTCTATTAAGTCATGAAATGACCATGATGTACAGAATCATCACAGATTACAAAACATGGTAAATTGAAATACTGGCTTCACAGATAAGATTACAGAGAAAATATTAATTTTTAGGGCCACAAACTGTGTTTATTATTTGATTTGGTGTTTTGGTCTGTTGCGCCACCTGGTGCCAGTAGAGAGCTGTTGCTATGGTCAGAAATGATGAACATGCTAAACCCAAAAAAAAACCTCAGTGTCCCTCTCAAAAATGTCTCAACCAGAAAAATGAGGGTTTTGTAGTGGGGATGTGTTAAAATGTAAAAAGGTTTTTAACTTTTACCTAGTTCTTTGGGGATATTTTTAATGTTCATTTTGTTTTTACAATCTGATTTTGTTGTCCTGCCTTTCCTTTTATCATGTAATCATTCTCAGCTTTTAATCTCTGCCTATTAGTGATGCAAAAATGAACCAAATAGGTAATTTTTTGCATCTGTAAAGAAAACAGATGGTATGAGGGTGATGTTGAAATTGGCAACCACATTCTTGAGTGTTTTGAAGTAAGACTGCAGTGATAATCTTAAATGCTAAAAGGTCAGTGTTATATATTTTACATATAACATGTAACCTTAGTCTTCTGGCCACGTGTGAGAAAAGTAAACATGAAAATATGACAAAGCCTTCGGTTTCTTCTTCTCTGAAGACAACAATAAAGCCAAATGTCTGCTTTCCTTTAATATTATACTACGAAGGCAGAAAAGAGTTAAATCAAATCAGAAATTGAGTCGAGACCTTGTGAAGTGGTGACACCCAGCTCCATTAATGTGATGTAAACATGTTGTTAAACACCTCTCCATCTTTTGGCACCTGACAGTTTGAGTCAGAGGAGGATAGATAGATTGAAGAACCTGGCACTGATGCTTCCTGTCTTTCTGTTTAAAGACCATGCCCTCTTCCTCATTAATCAGCCTTAAAATGCAAACAACAATAAGAGGGCCCCCCTGGCACAACTAAGAAAACAGCCCTGCTTTCTGGGAACATTCCTGTGAGATACATGTCGGATTGATAAGGAAAAAGAAACAAACTTCAATATCCTCTCCATTTCAAAGACTGCTGACACACATATACACACACATGCCCAGCTGTGTAGAAACATACTTTTCAGTAATTTGGTAGCCCATTTAAGTGACAGAGAATTTAATTTAATCCTATTTCACCCTGCGTCCAGACAGTTTTACATTTCACCTAATTTTACAGTGAAGTTTCGAGTCTTAATCTGAACTTTTGCTTTTTATTAGCTGACGTACACATTTTTTATTAGGAAAACTTTTACCAGTAGTACACACAAATTCCAGTAAAAATGACATGCCCACCCACATGTAAGTGATGGATTTCCTGACAGCAACGCATTCCATTGCAGAAAATATTTGGGTTTTTTTTTTACTTGACAATTTTTATTTATGGCTAGAAATTCTTCCTAGTTATTGTTTGACTGCAGGGGCAGGGCTGTCCATAACTTTTCACTGTGTTTGACACACGCACTGTGTGACTCAAGCAAAGTTTGAAAATGGTTATTACGCCACAGAACTCATACAATATTAATACACTTATTGGGGGAAAAAAGTTAAATTCAGTTTATGGCTTGGAAACAAGACCAATTAGTGACCACATGCCCATCTGATGTGAAATGGTTTGGGCTAATCACAACATTTATGTAAAATTGAGTTGATTTCATATGATGGCTATCAAAGGTGCACTGCTGGTGATGTTTCCATTAAAAAGTTCTATTGGGTCCAATATCAAGACAGTGGGTCATAAAGAAAAAAAAAAATTCAGATTAAAAGTGGATGGGTTGCAGGAGACTATGCATAAGAAAAAATGTGAATCAGGGTTTTAATAATCCACTGGTAGAATTATAGATGTAAATATCAGAATATTTGTGGATTTTCAAGTTGAAGAAAACAAGTGGTGCACATTAATTATTAGTATACACATAGTATACATTGGGAAGCCGTTCTGCACATCACAAGCATCTATAGTGGAATTATGCTCTGCAAGTGTTCATTAGGTCACTTGGAAATTGAGATGAAGTGAAAGATTCGGGTTATCAGTTTTAGATAAGATAAGAAAAACTTTTTTGGGAGAAGCCTTGACCAGTCAATTCCATCCTGGTAGAAACACCAATGCTTTCAGGCAACATCTAATGCAATTTGAGGCTTTTGGGCCACAGCCCACAGCTGGTTTTCATAATCAGCTGTAAAATGTCCGTTGGATTCATGTCAAAGAATTAAAGTGTATGACTAAACTGACAGCCAACCTTAAGATAAGATAATGAAGGTTTAAACTACGATAGAACAATGTCTTGGTTCGCTGTACTTACAGAAATACTAAAATACTGGAGGAGTTTTATACCAGTAAAAATAAATGTTCCTCCCTGAGACAAATGACTGTTCTGTATTTGAAAAAATGATCAACAAAGTCTAACTCAAATTACCTGAAGAGAAGAATGTATAATATTATATATAACTCAAAGAACAAGGCCCCATAAGAAGCAAGAGAACGAATCAAAAAAGTAAAGCTGCTTATCAAACTAATGTGATCCAAGTGAAAAGCTTTTTCCTCCTCTTTCTCAGTATAATTTCTTGATTTTAAATCTACAAAATGCTCTTTAAGAAAGGGTCATTATACCCAGCTTAAAGCTTGATTGCATGGAGTCATTTAAAAGATTAGCTGTCATTAAATCTTCACTATAATATCCCCATTTTTAGGGGTATTATGAGTGGTCCCTCTATTTTCAGGGTATTAGGCTGTGAGGATATGGAGAAAGATTTTGTCTGAGTGCGGTGGCACCAGTAATCACCAAAGACACGGAAGAGGAGAAATAAGATCTGTGTGCAAATATATTCATTAAAAATTGAGGGGTTTTGAGTGGAGAGTAATATATTTAAGTGATCGGAAATGTCTGGAAAACAAACCTGATTTAATGTATGTGCATGTTGTTGCTGGAGTGTCTCAGGCCTAACAGTAGTGAATTGTTACTACAGACCATTGAATGTCCATTAGGGGGCAACTTCACTGGTCGCTAGAAGATGCCAGTTTACTTGTAATTCTATAAGACAAATATCCTACAAGTTTCAGGTCTTCTTCAATTCAGCTATATGTCATATCTTGTGATTATCAGCAAACATTCAATAGCCGCACTTCTAAATATAAATACTTTAGTTTTAAAAACAACAACAAGGAGCTGGGCTTCAAAACAACATTTACAAATGTAAGCGTGGCATGATGATGGTGCATTGCCACATGGCGGTTACAACCTCTGAGCAGTAAACTCTAAAGCTAATCCAACATTAGTTTGTGGATTAACCCTTTCATGCACTCTTTAAACACCTCACCGGGTTCATGAGTAAAATATAACATTATAATGATATGATTGGATACTCTTAATTATGCTAAAAGCCCAAAAGTGCTGCATGATCCTTTGGCACGGCTATTGATTATTCATGTTGTTAATGCACTGAAGGTTCAGTGTATGTGGCAACACTGAGAACACACATTATAGTTCTGCAGAGCATTTTGCAAACATCAAAAAATTCAAATAATACCACTTTTCAGTTACATTTTGCGTCGTGTATTGATTTAGCCCATTGGAAAAATAACATATGACTCTTTAACGCCTTTGAATGTATCTGCATTTAAACCTTTACATCTCAACTCTCACTTGATCTGACTCACAAACTTGGATATCATTCGTGCATGCAGTAACAGGTTTAAGGGACTATGCACTATAAGGCTTACTGATAATTAGTCTACTTCTAGATTAAGTAACTATTTTCAAAATCACTTGAGTGAGTGTCTTATAATAAAAAAGGTTCTGTTGTTTCATCTGTGACAGTAAACTGAATATATGTGGTTTGTGAACAAAACAAAACACTTTAGGATGCTGTCATTTTGAGGTTTGGGAAACACAATATTTTACACAATTTTCTGCATTTTATTGGGGGAGGGACAACGATTTGACTGATTGTGAATATGATAAAGAAGTTAATCGATAGATTAAATAATTGGTTGCAGGCCTACTACAGTATGCATGGTTTACATGCAATGAACTGCCGACTGTCCTCAAGCTCGAGAGTCACGTCTTCATTGGAGACTTTCTTATCTGATGTGTTTTATGAGTCTTGTAAATTCTTTTTCTTCATCTGTGCCTCAGTTCTTTGTAGTGTGTCACTGTATCATCTTTGTTTTGTTGATTGCGGTTCAAGATTCTTCCTTGTTCTCAAATCTCTTGTGGAAAAGATATCTTGATCTCAAGGAGACTGACTCGATACACTTTCAATGAAAAAAGTCAAAATATGTCGACCAATCCATCTTCCTATTGTTTTTTTTTTTTTTTTTAGCCAGACATTTTTTTATTTTGCTACAAAGATGTATGAGAGTTAAGGCTGTGTTTGCAAGACTGAAACACATTGGAGAGGATTACTACATCAGTGGTGGAGCAAGACAATTCATGCCAGTGGGTTTTTTTTATAGTCCATTGACAACAGCCTTAACACTAATCCTAGCATAAAAAAAAAAAAAAACAAAACAAACACACACACAAACACACACACACTGCTTGTCTGACCTGGTTCATTTGCAGTCAATTGTGTCTGTGGTCAGATATCTATTGGGCCTTTCCTAAAGGAAGGGCGTGGGTAAACGCACAACTGTTTCCCTGGCAGATAGTAATGACAACAAAAACTGTCTCTTCAGAAATCCAGTCAGACTCAGACAGAAGATGGACAGCACGTCAACACAGTGTGGAGTCATGGGTAACACAGACGCCCAGACAGGACAGAGCTGCGTCACATTTACACAGGGCAGGAAACACTGACAGTAAGGAGTTTAAAGGATACACAGAGAAGAAGCATAAACAAAGGAAATGTGTCATACATTTTCTGACGTTAAACATTGCTTCTAAATTATTTATTCACCACGGGATACATCTCATTTTCATATGGATAACAATCCGTCTCCTCCTAATTTCACAATATTTTTGGATTGAGCAGCAGAATTCCTTTTGCCTTTAGAAAGATTGACTCATGAGAATTATTGTCTGGGACATATTACTGAAGAGTTACAGCAGCCACGGTTTTCCCTTCTTGAGGTCTGTTTGGGGATGATTATTAGGAGAATTATGATTATGAGTTTGGAAACGGGGCTTCATGATTCAAGACGCTTGTGTGTTTTGTCGCTGTTTTGTACAGAACTCTCTCTTTGTTAGAAGATACAGGAAATATAGTATGCGGTATTAAAATAACGGACATTTTCTAAGAACAAAATGCTCCTACAAGTGTCAGGTTAGTGTGAGCTTGTGTTACACTTGAACAATAGCAGGACTGTGGCTCTTTTAAACCTAAACAGAACCCTAATTAATGTTATTGGTAACAGTGATTTGTCCTACTATTTCATGCCAAGTTTATTCATGATATGCTTGGCCATAGCATGCATGCATTGTAGGAGTTAAACTTATTAGAAGCTTGATTCGTGAGACCAAATTTCAGCCACATCATTCAATTCAAAATGCTAAAAATCACAGAATCTTACACAGAGAGAGAATAATTATTTCTGCATTAACAAGGTCAACAAGACAACTATGGCCTAAGACTTTTGTGGTTTATGTTAAAAATAATGCCCCTTTGATGAAGCGGCAACCAAGTATTGTTATCTTTACTTTAAGTTAGAGACCCCCAAACCCAAACTCTGTCAAATATGTGCATACACTGTACCTTCATCAAATGTAAATCTGTAAAGGATTTTACCAACTGCACTTTACCAGCTACAGTGGATTGATTATCTAATGTCTTCAGTACAAAATCCAGTAACTGCTAAACCTTATTCCACATGTGAACACTAATGTTGGTAGAACCTGTTTCAGTTGCACCATTTATGCCTTCCAAGATGTTTGTTACATCACCAGTGGAGGATTTTAAAGCTTTACAACCTGATGTCTTTTACTGATTCTGGTAACAGTTTTTCTTCATCTTTGTCCAATGCAGGAACGGTTCCAGCAATAGCCAGTGAGGTGTACTTCTGCTTATAATGATGTATACATGCAACTCATTACAGGCATGTCTACGCAACCAAAATGAAGATAATCCTTATTTCACAGAATGCAATGACTCACAGAATGAAGTACAATCTCAAAATAGGCCCAGACAAGGTTGACAGGGGGAATCGCGGCTGTCAGCTTACAGTTGTCACTTCTGCACATCTGTCAAAGAATATGTACTATGTTTTCACACTCTTCTTTCTCTCTCTCCCCCCAATTTCAAGCAAATTGGAGGCAATTGCACCTCACTGAACTTGCCAGAAATTCCCAAAGTGCGGTCAGGTTTTCTCACGCCTTGGGCCATGTTTTCCATGCACAACTTTTGCAAGGTCCTGTTGTGAAAGACTGTGGCTCAATTCATGGCTCCAGACACAGAAGACACACATGCATCCAGACTTTCTACCTCACACGTAGAACACAATATACATTTGATAGGTGGCATATCAATTTCTACACCAATTGTGTCAAGGCAGTTTTTTTTGTTTTTTGTTTTTTTTTTTCCCAAAAAAGTGTTCCTTGACCTATGGGTCAGGAACATGATGCAGCATTAGAGCAACCCTCTCAGCGGCATTTCAAAATGTTTTCATGAATTCAAAGAGAAGAGAAGAGAAGAGAAGAGAAGAGAAGAGAAGAGAAGAGAAGAGAAGAGAAGAGAAGAGAAGAGAAGAGAACAAACAAGAGGAGAGCCACCATTGTCATTCCAACTATGACCATGAGCCACTAACCACAAAACATGGTATAAAGCCAAGGAGACCACACACAGACCTGAGCACTACAGACAAAAATACAATGCTTTATTACATAAAAAAGTCGGCACTAACACAACAAACAAAGCCTCTAATATTTTTCTCTTACATGCTCACTGACAGTAAACACATTCCTGTTATCCATACAGTGCACTGTATGCTTGTAAACATACAAACATGAATGAATGCCTCACCTTTTATACACATTTTTACATAAAAGCACACACTGGTCATACTGTACATCAATTCTGCATACCAAAAAAAAAAACCTCACATACAGTGAAACCTATATGAAACATCAGCCACAGCAGTACAGCACCAGTACACCCGGTCCCACACACACTTGTGACAGCAATTTCTCAGCTTCACCCCTCCAGTCAAACAAATCTACAATGCAGAGTGTCTGCTGTGTTACTGAAAATGGCAGAGTCAACAACCCCCCCCCCCACACACACACTCCTTACCTGAAACACTGCGGTGGCCATCCGATGACAGTGTGAGGGTGTGTGTGTGTGCGTGTAGAGAATCTGTGTTGTTAACTTTCAGTCTTTGGTTCTCTCTGTCCAACCGTGGATTTACTGCTGCATCGTCTCCCCCCCGCACTCCAACCAGATGGCTATGACTAAATCCACTCACTGTTACCTTGGTGCAGCACGAAGCTAGAGGAGTGTTCAAGTGTGTGTGTGTGTCAGATAAAGAAAAAGAGAAAGAGAGAGAGAGAGTTGTGTGCGTGCAAGTGTGTGTTATCGGCTCCTAACTAACAGATCTGGCTGGTCTGTCCCTCTCTCACTCCTCCTCCATGAAAATGAGCCGAAAAATGTCTACAGAAGAGTCATCCCACAAACAGCGCAGTGCAGCATTCAGCGCTGAATAAGCAGGCAAAGTCTGACTACAGGCTATTGCCATTTCCCTCGCTCCCTCTCCCTCTTTCACTGCCTGGGTTTTCTCCTCCCTCTTGTTCAGTCCATTTTCACCCTCCTCCTCCCATGTGGGGAGACACATGAGTAATGTGTAGAAAAGACGAAATGAAAAAAAAAAAAAAAATATTCAAGTGAATTTCCCAGGGAGATCAGGCGGGTTTTTTTTTTTTTTGGGGGGGGGGGCAGCTCTTTTCTTTTTCATTTTTTCTGTCTCACTGTCCACTTCTGATTCACACACACTCTCTCTCTCACACACACACACACACACTACACACAAACTTCCTCGCTAATTATTCTCTCCTTGCTATCAGATTCTCAAGTTACAGGCTAAATCTGCTTTCCCTCATCCGTCTCTCTTGCTCTCTCTCTCTGTCTCTCTCAATGATTTTCTCTCTCTCTTTCTCTCTCTCTCTTTCCGTCTCTATCTCTCACACACACACACTCGCTCTTCCACAGCCAAAGAGAGAAAGTACATGAATGAATCCATTGGCTTCATGGCAACTCCAAAGTCAGACACAGTGTCAACAGCCGTGAGGAGACATAGTACATTCTTATCAGTCAGCAGCTCAGTGTGAACGATTGAGTTTGGACTCACCGCACCATGAAATCCTGTTGTTTTGGTTCTGTGAGTTCTTAACCCACTGACTTAAAGAGATCTGAAGTGAATATTTAAGAGAATTGTAAACAAGAGCAGGGTGTTTTCACAGACAGGCAGGTCAGGAAGTGATAAAGGCAGGGTCAGGATGAGATGATTGGGCATGTTCATTTAAGTATTGAGAGGACAACGGTTTTGCTCTTTGATTTTTCAAAAACAATTATTGACAACTAAAAGTAGATAAAAGGACCTCAACCTATAAAAAATTAAACCAACTAAAGAAAGCATGCAGAGAGAGCAAACCTCTGCAAAGGGTCGCACAGTTTCCCACAGTGTCAACAGAACACATAACACTTTGTTTACTTCAAAAAATTGTTTTCCCATTTTCCCCACTTCATACCTATAGCTGACCTGACAAGAAAACTGTTTTTCCATATTAACTAAGTCCCACAATGCTTAAACCACCAGCAGAGAGTAAAGTCAAACAACGATTTAATATGAAACCAAAACAGTTCACAAGAACATGCTACCAACAACAGAAGAGCCGAGGAAGACTGCAGTGTCAGGTCATGACTCTGTGGATTATTCACATTATGCCAACGTTAATATGAAAATATTGACTGGAGCAGTTCCAGATGACTGGCTTTAATCTCACCTGGAATCCGGATGAAAGTCAGGTACAGCAGCAGTTCTCACAGACTATCAGTGACCTGCTGAGGCATTTTAATCACTTTCAACCTCTCCAGCTTTTATCCAGTAGCAGACAATGGGACATTAGAGAAGAATGTTTTGGTACAAATTTGTTGCACATTAACTATAATGTCTCAGCATGGAAAGAATGGCCACTGACTTTGATGTTGCTCAAATGTAATTACACAGAAGGTCTTTATAAAAGCAACACCTTTGGCTGAAGTTGTGTTCACCAGATGTCAGCTCAGGGAACTACATCTACTAATAATGCTTCTAATAATGACAAGGGCGAGTAAGGAAGTGAGGCTTGGCAAAAACGTGACATATTGTTTACGGTAACCTAACAACAGGGTTGGTTAAGTAAGAGGGGCATGTTTAATATCGGGACAAGTTTTAAACATGGGAAGTGGGAAATCTCCCTTTCCCTTGGTGTCGGTGTTTGTCTATGTGGGCAAAAGTAAGTGGACTTGGAGATTTGTGTTGCCACATTCTCTGCAATGCAATTATGCAACATGTGACAACTATACCTCTGGATGTTAGGGATTATAAAGCATGGGAAAACTTTCTGTGTATGACTCTTTGTCTGTTTCCCATACACTGGCTCCAAAAATCCTGTTTAAACCTGGGGTTTTGTTCAGTGGAAATTTGTTTTTTTGGTAGTCACTCCCAGGTGAAATGATTGCAATGCACGCAGGCTTTAATGTGTTGACTCAGAACTGCATTTTGTTTGCTTCATTTTTGATAGCAAATAGACTGAAAGTGGCTTCAGAGGTGATCATCAGACAGTTACGTCTACTTTTTTTCTTATACTACTTATTTTATTGTACTAAGGCCACATATTAAAAGACTTAGAGTAATAAAGTGAAGTTTCAAAAATTTATTTAAGCCAAAATGACATTTATGACATTTATTGTAATTACGACACCAAAAATCATTTTTGCCAGTGACCTAACGATCGCAGTGGCTTTGACCTTTGACCCACTGAACCTGCTTAGTTCATCTTCAGTCCAAGTTAATGTGTGAGCCAAATCAGACAAGCTTTCATCATGGTGTTTCTGAGGTTACCACGATCTGGACATTTGACTTTTGAACAGCAAACTCAAAATATTTCATCCTTGTGGGTATTTATGCCAAAAGTTGAAAGGATTACCTCAAGCTGTTCTCCAGACACTCTATGGAGTATCTGGATGGACAATGAAAAGGACAGAGAGAGAGAGAGAGAGAGAACGAGCATGCACTGTCTGGGATCCCGTTTCATGAGTCTGACTCAGGATTTCCCAAGCAGCAGTGGTCACTGCCTCCTGGGACTCAGCTGAACGTTTCACCAACGCCCATGCAACATACAGACCAGATTTGCCATGGTCCGTTTTATTTCTACAAGATGATGATGATTACGCAGCAGGAGCTCAGACACTGTGGAAGCAGGCATGAACTGGACGGAAACTTGGTGATATATGGGTGGGTGTGGAACTTGAGAAAAAAAAAAAAGTCTCCGAGCTCCGTACAGTAAGTAACAAGGAGGTGTCCTCCAGAAAGGCATTCCTCTGCAGCTGCTGTCATGGTCAGGAAAGGAAAGCTTAGCAAATCCAAAAAAAAGCACACTCAGCAACTGCTCCCCAAAAACAAAAGCTTTAAAAATCTGTTTTGTCAGGCAATGACTTTGGGTGATTTCTGTTACTGTTAATGTTATTTTGCCCCTGTTTTTGTCTTCATGGGCAGAAACAATCCATTATTGGACCCACCTTTCTTTTCACTGACAGTTATATGTATTTTCAGTCAAAATCCAACCTGTTTGCAGCCATCTTACTTCTCTATTGCAATGTTGCTGTTGCCTCTGTCAGTCTTGACACAAAACAAATAACTTCCTGTGTGCAGCACGGGAATGTCCCCGAACAACACAAGACCTAAGTGCTGTTATAATGAGAAGCACAGAGAGAATCGTGTGGAGCTGATAAGCTTAATGTGGGAACTAATGTGGGAACTAATTTTGCAATAACTCACATGCAGACGTCTGTTTTGGACCTAACCCCACCCCTTTGCTTATTTCTGCCATCACTGTCTCCGACATACATTTGGCCTGTTGTTGACATTCTTTCCAGCATCTCTCTTGATTACTCCATCATCCTGTTTGTTTTTCCTCCGCTGTATCTATGCAGACATGGCCGGGAGCCACGGCTCCTCGTGTCTGCCACTGGCTCATGCATATGAACATCAAGTGCTGACAGATGACTGTTTTTGGTTTTCATGAAGATCACAGAACAGTCATAGTCTGTTTTGCAAGACATCAACAAAGGTTTTAGCCGCACAAGTCAATGATTTTTTGTTAAGGAGAGGAAGTTAAAGACGTAACTGTCATAGCCAGGGTTAAAGACAATACAAAGCATGGCTATGTTACATTTTGCTTTTCATACATGTCATGTCAACATCTCTAAACTGATTTTACTGAATCCTTGAAGATCCCCAGAGGTGGCAGAAGTGGATCACTAGTATAAACCTATAAACCCAAGTGAGTATAGACAACAGAGCGATTGTAATCTACGGGCAATGGATTCCACAAGTGATCACTTCATAACAAGTACAGAATCCAACACTCACTAGCTGTTGTATCTGGCTTATTTCTAACCATTCTCTGGTTTAATGATGATGGAAAGTTTATCAGAAAGATAAAGATGTCCAAATACCAAAGTTCTGGAATAATGTCCATTCTGGCTGATTGCATACATATTTAGTCTGTCGCGTTCTGTAATATATTGCACAATCTCTATGGATTGAAAGTTGGCAGATGGCTTCAAACCGTCACTGGTGCCTTTCGGTTTTGCGGGAGCTTTTACTGCCATCATCGAAATGTAAACAGAGTCATGTGATGTCTGGACCTCTGATGAAGAAGATCTAAAACTAGCAATTAAGACCATTAACCCCTCAGGAAAAATGTTTAAGAAATTAGTCCAACAGACTTCCATTTAAACTGTTCTTTTTACAACCAGTGGAGTTGCCCCCTGGTAGTTAACTGCAACGTCTATCCTGTTTTCAAAGCTTTTCAAACTGTAAGGCTAAATGCAATTCCTTTATACAGTATATGATTTGAACCCACATTTTTACAGATTTTATAGTGTAATAAGGACATGTTTAAATGCAGAGGGTGTGGAATTAAAAAAAAAAAAACATGCACTTGCCTTTTCCTGCATAAACCTATTAATACCATTTATAACCAGGAAGAGATTATCATCACCTACTTTTCCTTGTTTCTATGGAAAACACCGAAAGCATTTCAAATATTTCAAGAAATGATATGCATGTCTGTAGTCCTGAAAATAAGTAACGTAATTTTGGTTCAAAAACATCAGCACACACAGGAGTGGTTTGCAAAAATCTATGAACAAGAGCTGCAAACAGTCTTGGCAACCAGGTTGTGCTGTAAACAAACATATCCCTTAAAAGCATATTAGCAACATTCAGCTCATCATTTTGGTTTTACAGCCCACAGCTCAACTATTCTGGTTCAGTGTTTGTTGAATTTGTAAACAGAAAAATTACCTAACATACTATCTACTCTATTAAGTTACAGTAATGAGCTAATATTATGTTGTGTGCGTTATGACTTGTAGCAAAATCACAAATGATTCAGCACTGAATGTGTCACATATTTACATATAGTATTTGACTGCAAATATTTATACACATTAAATGATAATCGCATTGTGAAATAAAGATAACTGAGACTTGATTATTTATTTATTTTTTTTTTTTAAAAAAGGTGGAATAAGATAAGTCATTTTAATCCCATGCTTGAATTGTTGCTGTGTTCCTGTAAATGTCTCATAAGGAAAAGGTCAGAAGAGCAAGTATATGTTCTGTCCTGTGACTGCTAAGTCAATCAGGTTCAAAGCTCTTAGCTGGATTTATATGATCAGACATACTTGAAAATTCCAAACACACACAAAATACCATGTAAAAGACCTGAGGCTTCATCCGTTTCATGTTTGCCCTCCCTTGTTCCCTCCAACGCGTTTTTGAGGGATTTAACACACACCCCGTCTCTCCTTCCTCCCGCTCCCTGTCCTGTTGTAACTCACATGTCTCACTCTCTGCAGGGCCACATGGACGAGGAAGGAAGTTGTTAACGCTGTTACTGGGAGCCAATACCACATGAACATCTTTGAAGCATCTTTTAGGGTTATGTAATGGCTCCTTTACTTAGAGTAAAAGAACAATAGGCCTCAAGTACCATTCATAAAAACAGATTTGTCTTTACTTGGTGTGATTAAGAAATGTTGAAAAATCTCTACGCCTTCACCAATTTTATCTTTTACTTACAAACACAATTTACAAACTATACAAACTGGTGCAAACATGCAAGAGGAGTCACATATCAGTTTGCAATTATTAAAAATTACATATTTCATTCATGAGTTGTGTATTTCTCTGCTTTTTGAAACTCTTGACCTTACTTTCTTTAATTTGAATTATAATTCTGAATGTATTTATGTACCTGCTAAATTACTGTGGGGAGCATATGACTCCTTCAGGAGCTGTTGAGATGCAGTATTTAAAAATGCGTGAAAAACATCTACAAGAAGCCAGATTTTTATTTTGAATGAAGGCGTCTGTGGAGTTGCACTTCTGTCATGTCTGTCGTTATTATACAACAACATCCTAGGGAGCTACAGAGATGACTGAAGTTGCCGTAGCTTCACTGACTAAATAAATGCATTAAACTACGAAATAAAAATCAAAACATTTACCGAAAGTTCACTAATTTTCTCCCAGTGATCATGGTTCTGCTTTAATACGGACTCAAACAGCAGCTGGCTCGCTATCTGACTGACTGACACTTTGTCTCTTTCACCTCATTTCAGTGTAGGAAATGAGAAATTTTTTAAAACCATTTTCACATTAAAGCATTTCTTCTTTCTTTCTGTCACAGTGTGACTCGCAGGTAACACGGCATTAAAAAAAATGCTGTTTAATTTGACTGCCGACGCTGCCAAAAGCAACAGACTTTCCTTCATGGATCCCTGGAAGCGGAATGTAAAACTCTCCAACATAATCAAGTTCTTCTTTTTACTCTTTTTAATGTCATTTTCAATTAATTAATTGTTCCTGGACTGAGAGGTAAGACATGTAGCCTTCAGGTAAAGCTGAAGCATTAAATCATTATGCTAATTTGTTCTCCACAGACACATACACTTAAATGCACACAGGTGGCATTCCTCATGTTTATGCACGTCATTTACTTAAGATTTGGAAGTATTTGCTGAACCTGACGTGGCATGTTCGTACTAACACATCACACAAAGAGAAGAGGTAAGAAATATTTAATAAACTAATAAGTAAATGCTCTTGCATATGGCACAGTGTTTCTTCAGTGTATCTCACGCACTGTTGTGAATCATACAAAAGGTAAAATTTGTCAAGCAATTAAGTCAATTTCAAGTCAAATAACCGTACAAAGAAATGAGACATGAAGTGGGAACTTATTTAACTGTGTGTGGTGCAGAGTTGCATCAGCCCTCAATGGGAATTACTGTAAAGTACATTCCCTATTGTCAGCAAATATCAAATTCCATAATATCTGGTCTCACCAGTGCTAAACTTAAAGTGCTATAATAAATATATGATCATGAAAAAGCTTAGCTGGTGCTCTACAGCAGTGACACAGCATCCATTCTTAGAGTATACCATAGAAAAACGAGCTATGCAGCAACAAGCGGTATCTAAAGCAAGTCACTGGAACAGTAATCCAACCTAATAAACCTTACAGTCACTGTATCAAAGAAAAAGCTGCATGGAATTGAATGGAGTTTGATGAAACTGAGTTGTTTTAGTGGTTATAGAGGTAGGCCTCAGACTGGGCCATACATACATTAAATGGAGAAAAGTTTTTGGCCACACCTGCTATGTATTGAATTCAGGTGTTTCAATCAGGTTTTGGTATCGGCCAATTTCATCTCAAATGAAGGGCAATCTTAACACTTCAACATACTGAGTCATTTTGGACAATGCTATGCTCCCAAACAGTTTGAAGAAGGCCATTTTCTAGTCCAACATGACTGTTCCCCAGTGCACAAATCAAGGACTATAAAGACATCGTTTGATGAGTTTGGTGTGGAACAACTTGACTGACCTGACCTCAAACCCATCGAGCACCTTTGGGATGAACTGGAACAGAGGTTGCGAGCCAGGCCTTTTCATCCAACATTCAGTCTGACCTCATAAATGCTCTACAGAATGAATGGGTACAAATTCCCATACAAACAAATAAGGAAAGTCTTCCAAGAAGTGTCCATATTAAAGTACTGTTTATGTATTTGAATATGTCATTACAGTCCCTGTTGGTGTAATGGTCAGGTGTCCATATACTTTTGTTCATATACTGCCATGGTTCCCAAACTGTAGTACAGTACGTGTATGAGCTTCCCATGGTGGTACTTGGAGGAAAATCAGAAATACTGTTCTACTGTATATACCAGGGTATGTGATCGGAGTGGAAGTTTTTTTGAATGGAGAGGACATTTTCTAAATGGGAATAAATCTGCCTCCTGTGAACAGTCTGTATCTGACCTTGCTCTTTAACACTGATGATAATGGGGTTACTTTGAGAGCTCAATATTTTCTCAGGTGGTACTTGGTATAAAATGTCTGAGAACCACTGCTTTAGTGTATGTATAAAGTACATTCTTCCATTCACCAAATTAATTAAAACATAAAATATATACTTTAAAAAACCTCTAAAGTCTAAGAAGCTCTTCCATCCAGTTGTATCAGGGACAGTGTAAAAGTACATGAATCTCATAGAGAGGGAGAAGATTTAGATTTAGCCTCTAGCTTACTTCCATCTATAGTCCCTTTGTAGGTGAAAAGAGAGCAAAACCTAACACACGAACAAATCACACAGGCAAAATACACACATGCTCAAGATCAAGAGTGTATGTTTTCTGTCAAGTGAGCTTCATCCAAACACTTGCAGTCCCAGGCTGGTTTCTCTCATAACTGACTCGGTGGCAGCTAAAGCTCTTCTAACCTTGTCACAGTTATTTATCTGTAAAACTGTGGAGAAGTCCAGCTGTTTAAACCCAATGTTCTCGCTCAAAAATGCACCTAACATGTGTGGATACAGGCATTTGGATGTGTCAACTTCTTAAAAGGCGAAAAATATTTCACGATTGATGGCCTGCATTATTCTCTACTGTTTCAAGGACCCTCGGTTATTACTGAGAAATGTTAAAAATGTTGACTTACATACGTTTGGCACCGGTTGCCTTTAGTAGCCATTTAAACCTGTGTGTTAACTGTTATTACGCCAAACCTCCAGGGTTTGTAAACTTTCGATCATGGTCGTTTGGGTAGTTTCTGTTGTCATAATGATTTAAAAAAGAGAAAACACAATTTTTTGATAATAAATGGCTTCATCCAAATATTAACCATGAGTGAAAGAAAAGTGTTGTTTTTCATATTCTCGGAAAAATTGTAAAAAAAAAAAATATCACAAATTCTGCCAGGGCGTGTATGTAAATCTATTGGCACAACTGTACACAAAGTGCTAGAATCAGTGCTCGGTGGAATGTGGTTGTAGTTCCTAGAAAACAGTGAATTTTTACATTTATTTCCAATTCAACCACTACTGATGTGAGAGACAGACTGAGTTGAATTCAGCTTAAATTACTTGATTGTTCCCATTTGTGCAGTAGATTTACTTTGTCAAGCATGAAAAGTATCAAAGACAACTTCCAGCTGAATCAAGTTAATGAACAACAAAAGTGCATTTTCTCTTATTATGTTTCTTTTTGACATAGCAGAGAGATGTAGGTAGTCAGTGGTGGTGTTTCAGCCCACAAGACTTTAACACCAATGTTGCATTGCTGCCTTCTTCTGGATTAAATCATTCATTACTCCATCATCTGTCGACCTTTATCTTTCCTTTACCTTAACCATACCATCCCCTCACTGTGGGCTCTCTGTTTACTGGGACCTGGACGACTTAATCTCGCCCCAGCATGTGTACAAACACAGCGTGGTTGAATACTGTGACAGTTTGTTTTTATGTCATAATGAGGACACACATTGGGTTTTAACCCTTATGCCTCAGTGTGTTTCTATCAAGAGGTTGCTGACACGATTTGGAAAAAAAACAAAAACACCACCTCATTAGGCATTTTATGCCTATATCTATCCACATTCAACACTATCATGTTGACTTGTACGTCTGTCTTTATTTAATTTAGGGAGCAGTGTAGTTGTGAGGAAATGTGTTTTTTGGAGACAAGGTCAATGGTGGAATATTGTGGTTTCCTCCAATGAAATCCAAATAGTATTTCTTAGCACTCAAACTCATTTATGTCTACTCCACATTTACCCATAATAGGGAAATGGTCATCTGTTCAAGCAGTGATTCCCAAAGACTGGGTCGAGACCCACAGATGGGTCATGGAAGATTTTATTAGGGTCCCCAAACAAATTAGCAGAATGGATCCAACCTTTTGGATCCATTCTGGATATAACATGCATAAAATGAATTTGTATTTAATTTCCTAAACATCTCATTAACCAATTAAAAAAATGATATTAGGTGTTACAGATATGGCTGTAAATTTGTCATTACATTTTCCCCATTTTTGTTCTTGTCACGACTTATATAGTGATTTGGGTCTCAGTAGTTTGTCATCTATAAAACGTGGGTCACCACATGGGAAGTTTTGGGGAACAATGAGTTAAAGGCCCAGATTGTAAGAATTGGTGACATTTGATGATGAAATAATAAAATGAAGACTTCTCCGCTAACCCCTCCCTTTCTCAAGCATCTGATCAAGTTATCGTGGCCTTTACATAAGGATGCTTTTTGTCTTTGCTTTTTCCTCAAAACATGGAACACACACTGTGGCCAATTTGTCTGTTCTGGCTGCTGTAGAAACACAGTGGCGTAAGATGTTGACGTCCTGAGGGCCTTTAATACTTCTAAGTCTAAGCAAACCATATTATTTTTATCTCAAACCAAAAATGTGCTTATACTAATATAGTCATACTAATATAGTCATAGTATATTCAATTTCGGTCAATAAACCCTTCTAAATGTTACACACTGAACCTGTAACACAGTGAAATTTACGACAAAAATCAGGAGAAGGCTGCTTTGAATTTGTAATATGGAATGTTCACTACAGGGAGACTTTATCCAAATCTACCTATGCATTTTTTAATAGTAGTTGGCAGTAGAGTGGCTTTTACAGTGCAGAATGAGTGAAATTAGCATGAGAAGGCCTTGAGCTCTTAAGTAGTCTGAGGTTTTACCTTTCCTTAATGCTTTCACAGCAGTGCAGCGGGAAAACCCCAGACATCCTGCCTCTTTCTTTTTCAGAAGGGAGTTCAAGCGAAGGAAGATGATGTGACAGAGTTGGGAAAACATGTGGAACACTACAGTACATGGATTTAAGGAAAATTTACTTAAAAATGGTACATATCTTTACTTCCAAGGTGATCTGATAGAGAAGCTACCTGTCATCACCCACAAGTGAAATTTTACTCACAAGCTTGAAAGTATTTTTCACATCCAGTTGAGAATAAACAATCCTACTGGTTGAGTACATATGTGTGCCAGACAGGCCATTTGTTTGCAGTGGGCAGAATAAAAATGAGCCACAAACTGTATCGGTCATATTCACAGAATAATGTTTATAACCAGTGTATCTGTGAGAAAACATGATTATCATGATAATCATAACAAAAGATTGTTTCTATACTTTATAGTACTTTAATTAGCAGGCCTGTCACAGTTATTGTCAGTGATGGCAATTATTTGTTCTGACAGCACTTATTTTTGCCTTTAGTCATAATTTATTTCATGAAACTTAAAAACATGAAAACATCTGGACGAAGTAGATATTTCCATCACTGTGACACATTACTTTTTCCTTATATGTTTACAGTAATGACATCTGGCTGTAATGTCTTCTGCTTGGTTTAACAGCTCATGAGTGGAGCTTTAGTGCAAGTGACTGTTGGAAGATAAATCTGCGGAGCTGCCTAACTTTTCAGTCAGACTTGAACGAGTTAAGGCCAACAACACAAATTTGGTGCAAAAAGATGGCACTCAAAAACTGTTTTACTACAACTAGGGCTAAATTTAGATTACTAGCCTAAAGTGACTAATTTCCATTTATCTTTGATTGATGTGATTCAGATCTGTTTTTTTGGGTTTTTTTTTTATTTTTCAGGATCAGAATGTATGATCAGATAAATCTAAATCCCAAATCAGATTTGTTTGAATTGAAAGACTCTCTTCTGATGCAACCTTCCCATTTATCAGGTTTGGGCGCAAGGAGTACACTAGCGGCCCCCCCGTGGCTAGGGTCAATTTAGAGTGTCCAATTAGCATTCAGCAATGGGAATTGGGTTCCTCAGGGGTACCCCAGCCCTTGACCTAGCAGGGACTCGAACCTGCAACCCTAACCCTCTATAGCTAAATTTTACCCACAAATTTGCAATAACAGCTTCCATTTTTGAATTTCCCCTATAAAGGATCAATAAAGTTACAGTTTATCTTACGTTTAATACCTAATGGACTGACAAATAATGCTTGTAGATGCGTAATTTGCAGATTGTCATGGGTTTCTATCTTGAGCTCCTCTCATCAGAGAGGGCATTAATTAGTTTTTTTACAAGGAAAGACATAGTAAAAGTAGTTGTAAAAACATAGTTCAGTTTAGTTCTGAAAGTGAGAAATTGCACAACTCTCAGCTCCCACTGCACACTGAAGAGGAGTAAATTATTTCACACGACGGTGGACACTAAATACCATCTTTCCAAAGCAAAATGGTTACTTACATTAGAGGAGTCAGTGACATAGGAGACATGATCATATACTACAGCTGCTGATGTTACACTGTCACATGTACCCCATCATTATAGCACACAGCAAAGTGCTTCAATAGCCTGGGGCAACTGAAGGTGTGAGAATTTTCCACACAACTGTAATCTCTAGGTCTGTGTGCTGAGACAGGCCCATGAAAACCATTACATCTACACAAAAAACTATGTAAATATGCCCTGAGGAATCAGAATTAGAATACTTTTATTATTTTATTGCTCCATGGAGCAATTGTAACAACAATTTCCTTTGGGATAATAAAAGTATTCTGATTCTGAAAACATATACATTTATATATATTTTATTTACGTACATAGGTTTTATCAATACTAGATTTTCATTTGAAAAATGGCGATTTCAGATTAAAAAAAAAAAAAAAAACAACAACACATGAACACTGGAATGTGTGTGCCAGTGTAAAGCTATTGCTTTCAAAGGTCTCTGTTTTTGCCCATCCAGACTAAAACCCTGCCCTGGAAACTAAAATTAAGAAAGTGTCATCTTCTAACTTCTCTTTACCACTAAAGCAATGTGGATGGAAAGCATATCCGCAGCAAAGTAATGTTGATGACGCCTTGGATTCAATTAAAATGGGGGCAGAAATATCACCTGCAAGAAGACACCGAAGATGTTTTGGTCATTTAGGTGATCCCCGTTATAAAATCTTCAAAATCTACTTGTACCTTTAGTGGTTAAAATCACAATATAAGGACAAATTAGTAAGGAGAGGTGGGTTTAGTTTATCACTTATGCCATTATGTTTGATAACTTTCCACTGGAGGCCAAATAACTCTCCTACATGGCCAAAGCCCACACCTCATATTCAGTGTGGCCTGTCTGCCCTGCACCTCTGGCATTTCCTGTGAGTAAAAGAGGGAGTGGGTAAAGCTGGCAAGCAGCAGCACCCATTTAAATAATGGATACCAGATGAAGCATGTGTATATACTGTATACTGTGTGTACCCCTGTGCAAATCCCATGGCAATCCCTCCATAGAAACAGTACCTTCACACTCAAATAAACAACTTTCCTTCTTTAACAGTCCTACAGGAGTTTCAGCTCCACTCTTCCCTCCCACTTTCTTCATGTGCCCTCAGCTTTTTCCAAAGATGAAACAAGTGACATTTCCATCCTCAGGTCTTTTATTTTTAGACACTGAGCGGCCCTCACGTTTGTCCAGAATAAACACATTCTGGTACAAATTGCACTTGTTTAGAATTTTTTTGCAGAATATACTGTGTTCTCCACCTACGTCAGCATCTGCACATGCACATACACGCACACACACACAAACAGACATACAAATGTACACATCCTGAAGAGTAGATGACTCCACCTAAAACATAACATTTTCTAAGCTTACATGAATCTGGGCAAGTTCAGACTCTTCGCTTCTTATAAATCATTTTGCACGTGGAAATAAGCATTGAAACGTGATTTTCTTTTAAGAAACAATATCATGACTCTTACCTTGACTTCACATTTCTGGTGGCAAGCTATTCGGCACACTAGAGAAAACAGAAGAAGAAAAAAATAAAACAAATTAGCTTCACATTTCATAAAAAAGAATCTCACAAACTCTGAGGATAAAATCTTAACAGTGTGGCCCACTTTGAATCACGGCCTTGAGGAGTTGGCAAGGAGGTTTAAAGGCAAATATCATCTGCTGTTCGCAGGCTAATGCTGGCCAGTGTTGTCTTTGTGTTTCTCAGGACACTGGTTCCCTGTCAAAGACTCAGTTATTCTACCTGAAAATCTGTAAGACATGACAGTTACCTTAGAAGTCTTAAGTCACAACTGGGAATGAAGTCACACTTGAGTGAGGGCTGGGCAATATAGACCACAAAATCAAATCACACAGATGCACAGATAATCACATTTTGCAGTGGGACATTTGGGACATTAGAAAAATGTCCAAAAACTTCTAATAAGTCCGATAAACAGGGGCCAGCATCTCTGTTAGGATAAAAAGTAGAACGTTAAAGAACCAGTGAGTTTATTTACAGAAATTGCATATACTACCAATGAGAATGTTTGTATTCTATAAACTGTTTGGTCTTCATTAATAAGCTTACAATAAGCACTGTGAACATGTAACCACACTCACAGTGTCACGCATACTCTTTATCGTGTTCCCTATATCATTTAAGTGTACTGGCACTGTAGCATTTTCGAGGGAGGAGTATTAGTTGAGCAGGATGGCTGGTTAGTCATAATCAAGCAATGGACAAATTAGGATTGTGATCTGATAATGGTTCTACATGTACAGTCCATCCATTGGAACACATTAAAGACCTGTTTCCGCCAAGTATTAATGTTCGGTTTAGTTACATACATCACAGAATTTTATGTATTTCCACTGTCAAACCTCCAAAAGAGTACCAAAGTAACTAATCCATGCCATTCCAGACTGATAAACAGCCACATGCCAAGAAGAAACAACCCGGAATGCTGGATGTCCTCCATTGTTTCCCCTTTGTTTACTCTTGTGCACTGTACGTCTTTGAGGAATTTATTGGCAAGTTACATCGTGTCATGCTGGTATAACGTCACACTATCTGTGTAGCTGAAGCAGCTGCGTAAATAGCTACACAATTAACATATTCGGCCCAAACCCTCTGCGGTGGAAACACAAGCCAGATCAGGGTGTACGGTTCCAAACCACACCATGGTGAGCTGAACTGCACTGTGCTGCTTGGTGGAAATGAGGCTTAATGTACAAACGTTAAAGGCAATTCATTAAAATTTCACATACGGACTTTACAAATAGTGCTGCTGGTGACAAAAACAATCAACTTATAACTTGTCTTTTTGTTTATTATTATTATTTTTTACAGTCTGCTCTCTTTGCACTCAGTCTGGGTCAAATAAGGGTCAGTCGTGGAGAACACCTGACCTGTCAGCTCATAAATAGTCAGACCCTGTCACAGGATGAAGAATAAAAACAAGGCTCAGTGTGCTGCGGCACAGCTTTCCAAATAAAGAGAAGACTGTATGCTTGTACTGGAACACGCTACTTCTTATGTAATGAGTTATTCTTCCTGTCTCGAGCCACATTTTTCAAAGCGAATGTGATATGAATTGTGATTAGTTGTTATGGCAGCGATATGAGGCTGGGAGGAGGCCAGCGCTCAAACCGTGTTCACCATCATGTCTGCATGTCCCCAGTCTCATGATTGAGGAAGACTATCTGCTCTTAAATCTATTCTCAGATTCACAGTAGGTTTAAGCCTCTTAAACTCATTGTTCTCTCTAATGTACACGATGTCTGCATATTATCCAAACAGAGTCTCTGTACTCTAAACACCATATGCTCTTGGTATCGCTGAAAAGTCTCCCTCTGTGTGATCAGGTTCTCACATGCACAGTCACTGTGTTGTCTTAAAGGTAACTTACTGCTGATGTCCGTACATTGGCTGTTTGGGGGCGAATTAACAGTCCACTTTCAGTCCAATCCTGTCTGAATGCATGTTTACAAGTCACCTTTAGTCTCTGATCATTTCATCAATGTCAGCTGATGACTGAATACTTCTTTTTAATGTCGTACATGAGACTTTCATTAACTTTGTTCCGCACATTTCAATGAAAAAACTAGATTTACCCAACCAGTTTGATGTCAGTCATTATGAAATGTGTTCTGGCAAAAAAAACTGTTATTTATATAATCAAATACATGTAGCTCAATTTTTGGTAAAATTTGTATTATTATTTATTTAATAATATTTACTGTAATATTCATGCCAACAGCGGCAACAATAATATACAATCACCAGGGAACAAAGATTATAGAAATCAGTTCAACATCTGATATGAATTTTAGGCCTACATTCATCCTTATGTACCCAAGTGTTTTCCTAAACTTAATATGGTCAAGCTTTTATAACATTTTGGCTGTTCTCAACGGTCATATGTCTGAAATGCTGCCCTAATTAGCATAATGTGCATGTGATTACAGTGATTTTGATCTCTGACCACAAATACCTACTCAGTTCACTTTTAGGTCCCGCCAAGGCGTTTTTGAGACATCGCATTCACAAAAGGGTGAAAAAGGTATTTCTGAAATTACATTGACCTCCACCTTGGCCACTGACCACCGAAACATTTGTGCCAGACATCTCAATACTATCTTTGAGATATTGCATGTATAATTAACACAACTAGCCAGCACATTTATACAGCAAATAATTAATTATACCCACATCACTGATTGAAATCAAGCAAGAGTAAATGCGTTCCAAGTTCCCACATGAGACTGATGAGTTTAAAAGTTTTTGAATAGTTGGTTTAGTTTCATCTTTTAAAACAGCTCCTTTGTTACTGTATCTTTTCACAAACCTTAAATAGCCCTTAGTCTGGTTCACGGTCAAAATGTACTGAGCAGCAACAGTCAAGGCTGTTTCTCAACAAAAGATCATTTTTCTATGCATTTTCTTATGGAACGGTGTTAAACAGACAAGTCTAGGCACACAAACATTCACTGTAACATTCAACAAAAAGAGAGACAAGTAGACAAGTAGTCTACGTTACTGTACATGCTAAAACTGGGAAAGTGAAAGTAAAAAGCTTTCTTTTTTTGGGATCAAATGTATAATTATATCTCAGTGCATTTAGTTTCTATTTAAGCACTCGTGGGACTATATTTGCATTTGGGGGGGGTAACATTTGAAATAGAATGACTCCTTAATTAGAGGCTTTCAAATGTGGGTGGCACTGAAATACTACTGAGCTACACATTTCCATGTCTTCTAGAAAGAGTTCCCATGGTTGAAGTGAACAGTTTGGGGCTGAGACAGAAAACTGGAAGATGCTGAGCATGAGATTTACTGTACAATACACATTTCTGATCAACTGCTGCTGATTGAAGCTCAACCCACAGAGGGACTATGTGACTTTTAATTGTGGCTCCAGGAATTTCTTGATCAATTCACATGTTTATCATTTCTTTTACATTCATTTATAAAATGTCACAGCATCTCAGAGCCCGATGTGATGCGCCAAAAAATGCTTGTTTTTTGACAGGAAAAAGTCTAAAACCCCAAAGAAGTTCAAAAATATTTAGCAAAGATATTTAGTGGTGACACATTCATGGTGTCATCAAGCTGCTCTTGATGACACCATGATTGCTGGGCAGTTATGGCTTTATGAGATAAAGGAGGTCAGCCACTAATCACAGTAGTTAGTGGTTTAATTCCTGATTCATTGTGTGCAGACGACTCTGAAGCCTAAACTTAATAAGTGGTCACCGTAAAGTGGACAAAAGTGACCGACATAGGATACAAGAATGACATCACTGAAAAGCTATTTAATTAATTTACTATATTCAGCCTAACAGGATGTAAGGAAACAAATATTGAACTGTAATTAATTATGAACAAATGTCCATTACTTTCCATTCAAACCACTGCCAAAAATAATTCACCCAAATCTATCAGCTCCACACAACTCTGTTTACATAGATTTTCTGTTGCTAAGTGACACTACCGCCCTGCACATAACAACAACATTGCGCAAGTAAAGAGAGACGGTTGCAAACACCCACGAAAAGTCTGAGAAATAAATGCTTCTCCAGGATGCATTTACTTGACAAAATAAAGGCATCTTACTCCCACGCGCCCCGTGACCCTCCACTTTTATTTCCAAAGAAAATCTTCTTCTTCTTCTTCTCCACCTAGACTCATAAGTAACGTAATGCTTTACATGTCTGTTTTCCTATTAAGCAAGGCTGATCATCTTAGTTTTGCATTTTGTAAAGACTTTAATGCAAATCTGCTCCACTTTGAGCAGCTAAATTTTATTGACATTTGTAGATGAACGTGTATGTGGTAAGTAATGAGTAACACAGTATGTCATAACACAAGGAAGAATTTGAATGTATTTATCTGATATTTATACTGTGGTGTTACCATTTTTACTTGAGTAAAAGTAAAAATGGTAGTTAAAAGTAAAAATGGAGTTAAAATCTGTACTTCTTTTACCACTCCAGAAGGAATATACACAGAGGCCTGCTCTAAGAACTTTTGACATGCTGGATGTGACATAAGTGGTAGGGAATGCCACAGTGGACATTAAATTTAAACAACATTCACGACGGCTTGCTTAAAAAGCATTACGGCCATGTGCCTGTCCGAGAGAACAATGTCCAGTGCTGCTTTGAGCACGTGAGTCACCAGTAAACATTGCTCCTGAGCCACATAGGAAAAAGCAGGACTTCCATATTGGGTGTGAAAGTGGTGAGCTCAAAGAGCCCCGGTTATGCTTTACCTTGTTAGGAAGCAGAGCTTTGGAGAATAAACAGAAATGTTCCTGGTGGAGTGAAGGGAGAAAAAAGGAGGAGTGCGGGTGGATGCTGGAGAGGGTGAGTAGGGAGAAGATGTCAGGAGAGATGGTGTTGGAGGAAAAGAAAATATGTTAGGAAAGGATGCAGGGAAGAGTATGGGGTACACCAACTGCTTACGTCAGTCATCAAGAGAATGAGTAGACACGGAGATGAGAGATGATGAGTAGCTGCTATGTGACGCGATGCAACTTTTTTTTGGGGGGGGGGGGTTAATTGTTGTTGGGGCATGACCGAATCTGGACTGTTTCCTTCCCTTGGACCCTTGGAATGAATGTGTACTCCCACAGGGTTGGGCTGGACCACCTTTCAGCACCAAACACAATCAGAGGGCAGGGCCGGATTATTTCCTCTACCCTCCTCCCCACACTCTCGCCCTCTCATCCCTCCCTCCCTCTCTTCGCATGCACGCACAGTCTCAAACACGTGAGCACCAACACGTGTACATACAGTGTACTAACATACACAGACGTGTGCTTACTCTGAACTGATGAGGCCCCCCCCCCGTCACAAACTGAACTTAATATTTGAGGTAGTGCACATGTGAAAACAGAATATTTTTGGACTATTGTAAATCGTATTACTTAAATAATAGGATTAAATAATAGAATAATAGAATAAAGTAATGTTCACAAAAAACAACAGCTGTTTTTAGGAATTATTTGACATTCACGTATTATTTGACTTTATTTATTGACCTGTTTTGTCAGATTCATGGATATTTAGTAAGAGCCAGTGGGCTTCAGGTTGAGGGTTTGAATTGTTTTTAAATTTGCGACCTGAAAACATGCTGTCATGTGTGTCACCTGCCAAGCAACCTGTTGGATAGTTTTTTTATTAAGAGTCAGACAGATAGACATTACTTGCATTTATAGATAGATGTAAACGGGGTTCCCACACCTTGGTTGACAAATTCAAGCACCACTGACACAGCTTAAGATGTGAGGGCAACGTTTAAGAGCCACTTCTCCCATGGTGTCCACTTTTATTGATTTGCAGCACGCTCTGCATCTGGTCAAGTGATTGTCCTTGGGATCTTGGTCAAGCCAGTCTTTGTAATTTTCTTTGGCGAGCCAGAGATCTTGGAATTTGCATTTTCCAGGCATCACATCATTTGGTTTGTCTTGCTTAACATTAGTCGCTCATTATTCTGCGTGACCTCATAGCACACCCATGTTTCTGCCTGAAGAAAACTTCTTTGTATTGAAAGTAAGTGGTAGTCAGGCAGAGGTCAAGAGGTCTGTTCTGGAGTGAGGTTGGTCCTGTCAGAAAGAGAGGTGTCTTCCATGAGCCGGTTCCTTGTCATCTCCGCTGCTTCTGTGGTGGGAATGCATGTGAAGAGGGCTGTTACATCGTACAACACCATGGTCTAGTTTAATCCCCTTGGCTTTGGTTGCAAAGTCCTGGGAATCTTGATGTGGTGAAGTGTGTTGCCATCCAAAGGTGCTGTGGCCAGATGTTTTGCAAGATTGTATGTCACTGAGTTGATGCTGCTGATGATGGGTCTAAGTGGGGCTCCATCCTTGCGCTCTTTGGGAAGTCCATAGATGTGAGGAATGGAATCCCCAGGGTACAGCCAGTAATAGAGTTGGTCTATTGTACTGTGTGAAGTCATCTTTCAGGTAATCACCAGAATTACCACACATTATACCATCTCAAAAACAATGTTAAAAACAACCCTCTTATGTTTCATGTGCGTACAATGTCTCT
The DNA here is from genome assembly GCA_016785285.1 of Brachirus orientalis. Taxonomy (NCBI): domain Eukaryota; kingdom Metazoa; phylum Chordata; class Actinopteri; order Pleuronectiformes; family Soleidae; genus Brachirus; species Brachirus orientalis. The sequence continues at coordinate 1,613,806 of JAFBJR010000107.1, read as the reverse complement.
GTAAAACTCTTGCGTGTCTCGCTCTGCTTCGTCGTTTCTGCGAAGCACGAATGTTAGTATTTTTTGACACTTGCTCATCACTATCCATCATTTGACTCATGCACAACTGTCAATACTCAGCCCACACAGTTTCCCAAGCACAAAATCCATCCCTGCCAGTGTTGCCTTGTTGTGAAGCCCCACCTTCATCCAGCTGCAAAGTCTTTCCTAACATGGGAGATTCCCGAAAACAACGCAGGAGAGTTTTTCATGTAATCACTTGTGTACCCAAATCTGTCTTTTGTTTGCTTCATCCTGACAAAACAAGATTTCTGTTTGTTTACCTGCCAGTCTGTTTTTATGTCACTGTGAACATTAGTCAGACTCCATTGGGTTGAAACAGCTGCTTCCCCTGATTCAATCAGTAGCCACCAAAAACACAGAGAGTGAACATGTAAATAAGACAAGGAGCACAATGAATGTAGATTAAACAGCCTGCACAAGTTTAGGTTTCCAGTTTGAGCTGAACGTTACAGGAATGTATTGTGGAAGCTGGCAGCAGATGTAATCCATGCAGATGGAATTACTGTAAATCTCAATAAGAAACATGGGACTTTGGTTCCACTTGGTGGTTGACATTAAAACTACAGGCAGAATACGTAGGGTAAATTGAGTTATGAGAAGTTTAACGATTGGATCCTTGGACCTCTGTGACAAATGATTTTAGATTCAACCACTGCAATAACCATAATAGAATGAAAAATGCCTTTTAAAATGTTTAAATATACATTCACAAATTACTATTATTATTTTTACAGCAACTTAATCTGCGTATATTTACAATAAATGACTGTATTCTAGATACTGTACTTTACTACTTTCATAGCATTTTACTGTATCATTTTGTATTAAATTACTGGTAATCAACAGTTTTTACTCTAACTTCAAAGGAATTACATATACAACTGTGATTTAACAGTATGTTCCTGTATAAACACTGTAGTAATGATCCTATATCAATTTCACAAAAAACTCTAAATCATAATAGTAGTATATTGTAAATTATTGGGGTTAATGTCTGTAAAATTTTAGAAATAATTTACAGCTTTACAAAAGGTTTCTGAGTGTAATGAATAGTAACTCCTGAAGAAAAATTTGAGAAACTCTGGTTCAGATGATATTTTCATCATGTTTTTAAGCAGAAATTGTCGCTTGTCTATAATTTCAGAAACCAACAGTTCAGTGTCCCTGTTAAAAAGTAAGATAAGTAGACAGGGCAAAAAGCATTGAGGAATACTTTGGGCTTCACATGATAAACTGGCATGCCCTCTTTTTATTTAAAAGAGACAAAATGTCCACAGCCATATCACCACACATTCCATTTATAGTTTTTTCACTTTGAATTTACCAGCAGATTTGTCAAGTTATTTTTGACTTGTACATGTTCATATCAATCTGTCTGAAACAAATGGACCAAATTCATCTACTGATAAACTTCATGGATTAATTTAAAGGCTCCAGAACTTTTACTAACCTTCTCCAATTCTTTTTTCCCCTTTGATTTTGTTTTCCAAGAAACAATACAAGACCAGTCTACGGAACAAAGATGGAAGCAGATCAACAAAGCATGAAAAACAAAGATTGTTTCAGTTCCACTCTGGTCATATGATCACAATTTACTTGAATCCAACAAATGGCATTTGATCACAGCATCCATGTCTGGACTTGATTGTTGCACTGATGGAGTCCTTCTATCAAAACTACATCAAAGTCTTTCCAAAACAGGAACAGAAAGAGGGTCATCACCTACAGGATACCCCACTTCACCATGATGGCTTTCATTATAATCAAATCTTCAACTCTTTCAACTCAACAAAGTATAAGAACTGAAAGGAATGACTTTTATTTGCTGAAAATTGTACAAAACTATTGCCTACAATGAACTGAATATACAGTGTATGTGTCAGGAAAGTTTAAAATTAGAGTAAGACCAATGATTAGATTACATTAAACACTTTGCAAATGATCAGTATTAAATGTGTGAGCTGAATGAGACTAATATAAACTTTCAGATGGAGAAAAATAGAAAATTTTCTCAACTTATTGGCCTAAAAGGGTACACAGCATTAACTTCAACATATATGGAGATATAGATTTGCCTAAATAACACTGAGCATTTTAATAAACCAATTTCTTTAGGAGGTGCAACACCTATTCAATTGTAATATGTCAACTAATCCAACAGGTGGCACCCTAAACACACCCACAGCTGCTGTGCTGCCACTGTGGGAACTGTTTATTTGTTGACATCGCCAAAGTCAGTTTTATACCACTATGAATCACAGTTGACTCGCATTGTGGTTTGAATTAAATACAGAATGCACTGCCGTGAATGTGTGCACGTCAGAGTGAAGGAGGGTTTCACTGAACAGTCTTCCACTCACTCAGCAGCAGAGGGTGTCTGAGTCAGTGTCAGAGCTCAGGAGAAAGTCATTGTCTGGTCAATTAGGATAATCATATTAGACTGGGAGACATGTCACAGTCCCACCCATCATCCGCAGAAAACCCAGAGGTCACCTTCATCCATCTGCTCCGCTTATCAGTTTAATAACTTCTGCTAATATGACAAATGGCAACAGGAGAAATGACGCAGTTAACCCCAGTGTCAATGGTTGTGTGTGTGTGTGTGTGCATGCATGTGATGTAACAGTTTAACACTTTCATATACAACTAATAATAAGATATTAGCATTTTAATGTCACTGAAGTTTTGTCCTGCAGCCAATTCTGTGTGTTTTTTAACCCTTGGATGTATTTGCTGAATACCTTCAGTATGAGCTCAGCCGGTCAAGAACAGAACTGTGATAACCTTAACCCCTCTCGCTCTCACACACAAATGCTTTTGTAATATGTCACCAGCTAGTCTTTGAAGAGCTTTGTTTACAATGGATCCCCATTCCTAGACAGGAAAAAGAGGATGTGTCCTTCAGAATAAGGACAAACCAGGACAAACCTTCAGAGAAATATCGCTAGGAAAAACAACCCCAGCAGATATGTTCAAAGGTGTTTCGGATATTCTTTTCCAAGCTGGAAAGTACACTGCTGCACAAATCTACACGCAGTAGCTGAAGAAACAGAAGAAAAAAAAATTGGTCTTTTCAAAACACTCATTCAATAGCCCTTTTATTGACCTGCTGCGATACACACACACACACACACACTATTCCCTTCACCTGAACTGCACTACAGTGAGTGAATAAAAAAGCCAGTTCATGCCCTCAGGGCCTTTCCACCAAAATATCCTTCTTCCGCAGTGGGTTGGGTTGTGTTTATGTACGTGTGTGCGTGGTTTTTTGTTTGGGACTGGAAAGCTGCTGTCTTGACCTGCGTCAACATGCTATTGTCAAAGTAGCTGACACCTTGTATCCCGGCAACGGCTGAACAGAGAGGAAGTCCAAGTGCTCCTGTCATTAGGACGCCATGTGACTGGAGAATGTTAGTAAACAAGAGCAGCAGAAGGGAAGTCATGTCGGAGTGAAGGAGAAACGCTGGATCCAGGAAGGATTCATTCTCTTCAACACCAGCTTTTTTATGATTCATAAATGTACTGTATACACACATACATAAAGAGATACATACATTAATACATACATGCCTTCACAGAACACATACATGCAAACATACTGTACACTACTCTTCAGTTGTCTGTGGTGGGAAAAGTTCCTATTATGTAAATATCTTAATAATCTTATTATTATATTTATCTTATTTTGTTGCATATTTATATTCCTTTTTTGCTGCGGTAACAAGTGAAATTCCACATTGTGAGATCAGTGAAGTTGTATCTTGTTCTATCCTTTCTACATAGATGCAGATGTACTGTAGTTGTCTGGACCCAAAATGACACAAAAAGGTGGAAATGTAACTAAGTAGGTAAGAAAGTAAAGTTTGTAGTTGTAGTTGGTGATTTTTAGTAACCAATTAATAATTGAAATACATTGCTATAGCACCAAACTCAAGCTCAAATAGATTACCCCGTTGACATTATTGAGGTTATTTTCAGGTTTGACGGATGTGGATAAAACTCACTCATAAAAGCGTGTTGTAACTCCAGTGACCAGTTCCACTCCGAATGCACTTAAACACTCACCACTCACTACTGTTTCCCACCTCTGCATCTCTTCACCCTTTGACCTGGACACTATCTTCTGCTAGGTGCCTCTAGTTTTGGCAAAATGGTACTTGAATGAGTCATACGACCAGGAAACGGACACAAATTAAAACGTACTATAAAAAATATTTAAAGTCTGCAACCTGACCTGGAGTCTATGGTTCAGTTTGCCCATCCTCATAAATCTGTCTCGACCAAATATTCACACACACGCACACACACACACACACATGCTTGAACACACACAATCAAATCCAGATACAAGTAAGGAAAGAAATGCATACTGGGGAAAATGAAATCAGAATAGGGTTAAATGCAGTCTTGTCATGACGGTTTATTTCCCTTATAAATCACTTCATAGAGATGATGATCCCAGGTGCCGGCCTGTGCCATTTTATGAGAATATGTAAGCTACTGTCTGCACAAACAACTGATCATTATGTATCCAGAAAAGAGTCAAAGCAGCAGCCCAAATCACAAACAACACTTTCGTTCCAATAGAAACAGTATGGAACAATGCAGTTTTCTTTCACATGGTCTTAAATGCAAAACGGTAAAAATGGCTCACACTACTCAATATAAAAGAACTGGCTTTGTCTTGATGTTGATAAAAGCACATGAAACAAAAAGGTGCCAACCTGAGAATTAATGATATATCACACTGTGCAAATCCGACATCTGGATTCAGAAGTTAGATTACAGAGTAAAACACTGGTTAAATGCCTGTTGTCAGTGGTACTTTTCATTTATAAGCCTTTTTTCTTTTCATGCGAGAAATTAATTCCGTGCCGCAACACTCACAATGGAGGTAGACACAGTGACACCTGGTATAATCACAGTATTGCTGTTGGCATCTTTGCTCAGACAATCAGGGAGAAGCACACAGTAAAAACAAACAAAATTGTGCACATTTGCAGTGTTGTGCAATCAAAGCTGGCGTAGGCAACATATTTTTGACATTAGTGCTGTTGATGTAAGGCAGCCGTGGCTCAGTGATACAGTGGATCGCCCATCAGCTAGGTCATTCAATGGAAGGTTGATCCCCGCGCTCCGCTAATCAACACAGCGATGTGTTCTTGGGTAAGACAATGAACCAGAAGTTGCTCCTGACAGCTGTGCTGAATGGGTATGATAGATATGTGATATGTGTGAGTGGTCATCAAATATAAATACATTATTGATCAATAATTACATTATAATCTCCTAAATCAAGTGATCTGAGGGAGAGAACTAAACTGAAGCACCTCCAGTAGGTTGTTTCCAGCGTAGGAGAAATCCAGCCCTTGACAGGAGACTTTGACCAATTACAGGGCAGTTCAGAGACAGTGTCCTGTTGATGCTGAAACTCAACAGTCAACTGTTTTTCTGTTGATTCTAAAGGTTATGAAAGGTCGTGACAGAGAAGTTGCTGATGTGATCAAGCAAGATTAAATCAGGTTAGTGGTCAAACCACAACAGAACCATAACAGTGTAACAATAAGTGTTACATTTTTTGATTGAAACTCAGTGTAAATTGTGCACTTTCCAAACACTGAGCCTGCACACAATATAGCAAAATAACACTAATTTATTCTGTCAGACAGTTTTTATGGACTGAAAATAATCTGTTTTTTTCCAAGCTGTGCTAAAAACTAAACCCTTTCCTGTTTCAGATTTGGGAAGCTACAAGCTGAATATTCCTCCCCTGTGTGCCAAACCAAACATCCAGCAATTTCCGCACGGTTTCATTTGACGTTATCTGTCTGAAAACACACATTTCCACTGTGACGAAATGTGCTTTGCAAGCCAGGGATCATATATTGTTCAAATTTGTTTTAACGCACTCTGCTTTAATCCACTGCACCAGATGGGAAAGGTCCAGAAAATGGCGACTACATTAAAATCATATCATTCAGTCTTTCCTGTAATTGTTTGACGCTTCATAAAACCAAACTTGAGTCACACCCAAATGACATCAGTGTGGGCTCTAAAAAAACAATAGAAGCAAACAGAAACTAACATTTATTTAGAAACCAGCCATAAAGAAATATCCGTGCAGCAGTTTGAATCAAAGCCACAAAAAACTTTAAAATGTTTCATTTTCAAAAAGGGAGGAAATACAGTATGCTTCCATGTAAATCACTCAGTGATCAGTCAACCACGCTGCATCTTTGTGAAAACACCATTAAGGAAATTGAGAAGCTGTTAACCCTTAGCCTTCTTTTGCCTTCCTCTGTCACTTCACTGACAAACCCCTGACACAAAGTTGACCTCAGGTAACCCTGGATGACTCCTCATTCACACCACTGATGGATGTTGTAACAGATATTGCCTTTGTTGTCCCAGCAAGTTAAAGCTGTCAGGTCTAATCCCCACAGGAGGCCCTCAGGACCTGCTTAGGCCTTGTAATGTTATCCTCAAACTGAGTTAAGATTGCTAAGATATACAGCTTGCTTCAATTTTAAACATCAATCTAAATAAGCGACAATTAAAGTTTGCAACAAAGTAAAGTTCCATTCACACCAAAATCCAAAAAGAAAATCAGTGTTTCTACCACACGGGGACACAGAAGTTGCTGGTCTACTGTTGCCATATTTGGTAGAGTTGTGTCAGGGAAATTGCAATGAAGGACTTAAAACATTGAAGTCACAAAATAACACATTAGAGCTTACTGATGGAGGCAGCAGTTGATAAACAACTTCTGTGCACGACGATGTAAAATTGCTGCTTTTCTCTATGGACTTTGGTGCAGGGAGTGGCCAGTTTACAAAAAGCAGCATAAAGGCTGGGATCATATTCTTAAAATACTGTGGACTTAAGCTGACAAGATTTTATAAGGTAAGTCTTTATTAAGGGGCTAAAATGTGTTTTTCCTGGCTGCCATTATTTCAATGATAGTAAAGCTCCCTCCCTGTCTTTGGCTAGTTTCCATGGCAGGGTGCATGCACAGTGCAATCAGTGCTGATAATTAGTCTACAATCATATGTCATATGTTGGGACCACAACAAGAACAGATGGTCCACCAGGTCCAAGACTTTCAGGGGAAGTGACTGACCTCTGCAGACGAGTCCGTCCTGGACGATGGTCTGCTTACAGACACTGCAGTGCTTGGTCTTCTTGAAAGTCTTCACCCGGAACGTGTGGGAATGAAGAGCCTCCAACTCCTCTGGCTGCGGGAAAGAAAGAAAAGACCACAGAAATGATTTGACCAGATGGGACCTCAAAGAATCCCGGTGGTGCGGCTCGTTTACTTTTTAGTGCAGGTGGTTCCACCAAAATATATTCTTCCAAATTGGTTTGTTTTATATAATTGGCCATTTGCAACACATAAAATGAACACCTGGCCACGTGCACATAAATCACATACACTGCACCCACCTCACAGCAAGGTTGTATTAGGGGCTTATATAAGGAGAATGGACACTAGAAAGCCTAAACTCTGCATCTTCTTGATTCTATGTTGTTGTTGTTTTTTTAATGAATTTTATGAATGTATGTGCTGTATTTGTTCAGCTCAATGGAAATAGTGGTCCTATTGAATCAACCTTACCAGTTAGTTATTATGTCATAAAAATACCATAACAGTCTTCCATCAGATGAAGTAAAATGGCATAACATGACCCATATGGAGTTTCTTTATTCAAGAGTGCAGTCTTTCAACTTAATTGAGATGTTGAATTGTTTTATAACAAATAAAGATCAATCAATAGCCTCAAATGTTGCTTGAAATGGAGGGATCAAAATCTACAGTAAAATACATTTGGGTAACACTAAAATTACCATCTATGATAAACCTTATATTTTTTAACTAGAAAATGAAGAAATCTAATAATCTTTGCTTGTATAACTGAAAGCTGAAGGAAATTATAGAACTTAAGCTTATGGAAAAAGCAACCTCAGCTCTGCAGGACCATTATAGAATGATCAGTTGAACAATGTAAAAGTAAACATGTAAGCAACGAGGAAATGCAAATGTCATTTAGTGTCATTTTACTGATTGGGAACTTTAATCGAAGAGTGAGAGCAGAAAAGCAACTAGACCACAAAGTGAATGACTCGGACTCATAGGATAGAGGATATTAATATTAAAGTTGATCAGACTGTAAAAACAGTTATGAATGTAGGAGAGGAGGAAATTGGCACGACTATGACTATTCACCTATCATCAATTGCCCTGAGTGCCTAAGTCTGAACAGATAAAGCTGCTTTCAGAAAGAAGAAAGTTGATCATTCTCTTGACTATAGTCCTAACTGCACACACCATTCACCCTTTTACAATTCATGATAGTGTGGCACAATAGGACCAAACTGACTGTAAGCTGGAAAAGTCACATAATGTTGCTATAACAGTGTTACAAAGAAAAGCAGTGCAAAATCTGTATGTAAAATAAGGAAATAATGCTCTTGAAATTAAAGATGACGATATAGATAAAAATAAATGAAGATAAAGAGAAGACCATAAACTTATGACTAACTAATTAAGCACATAAACAATGGTAAGACAGGAAACAGAATTTTACTGTCCCTTTCAGATTACTTGTCCTAAATTTGAAGACCAGTGAAACTGTGATGACGCCTAACAATACATTACAATACACTACATGTATTTTATTGCCACTATAGTTTCTATATCTGGTATTTATAGGATTTTTCCATACAGGTCCATGATTGTATATGAGCGTGTGACTGTATATGCCTCAGATTTACAGTGTTTAAAATCTATCCAAAGGTACATATTTCTATAGAGGGATCAAAGAGAGCTAATGGATGTGTTTCTGAGACGGGAAGTGCCCGCTTAAAATGGTGCCCTGCCATGAGGCTTTCATTAAGTGGTGTGTGTGCAGACTGGACAGGGCTAAAAGTGGCCATGTGGTTGCCATACTGGAGGACTCTCATATGGGAAGACCATGGAATCACCAGCCATTGCCATGAAAATCTAGCAATGCAAAATTTCCCAGAGTGAAAAACCCCCCACAATAATCTTATAACCACTAAAGACCCACTTTTTCTCTCTTCATCAGTCCTAAAAAGCAACGTGTTGGAAAAGTGGCTTAGGGTGTGCAATCATAGCACGGAGCTAACACTTAAATGATAATCCAGACTACTGAGCATCTGTTGGAACCTTCATGGTTTCTGTCTCCACATGTGACTCTCCTCTCTCCTGTCATTAACAGAAGGAACCAACTTAGCAGAAAGAAATAAAGCCCTTTGCTCCTAATGACGTCTTATTTCCAGGCAGCGTAGGATTCAGTTAACACATCATTGTCACACTAAGAATATCCCGTGATTCCAGATGAGAAAGAAGCAGTCTCCTCATTTTACTCTGGTCTAAATGTCATTACACAGCACAGTACATGTAACAGTCAGTTTGAGGAGTACTACACAGGCTGTAAAGTCCTCTCTGGAGGTGTATTATGAAGTCTAAGAACAAGTTAATGACAATGGCATTAATTGGGCTTGAAAAAGGCTTTACTGTACATGAAGGAATGCAGTTTCAAAGCCACAGGTGGGAGATTGAGGATTGGTGGAATTTGGGGCCAGAGCACCACATACACACACAAGTGTCATACAAAATTAAATGAATTTCAACCTCACTGTAATACTATATCAAGAGGCAGCATGATGCATTACATGATGTGCTACCACATAACACTCCCAATAGACTGATTTTTGTAACACAGCATGGTTACATTTCTCAACATTGTTGCAACAAGGTTGCTAATTCCTATCAGATATTGTTATAAACTAATTGAATAAACCTTTACAAAGTACAGCCCAATTAAAATACCACCAGATTATGGGTAAACACACACATTTTCAAACAATAATTGATGTTTTTGTATGTGGTATATGGAAATTGATGTTTTTGTATGTGGTATATGGAAATTGATGTTTTTGTATGTGGTATATGGATGCGGAATTTCAATTTCCCAGTTTTTGGGAATAATAAAGGAAATCAATCAATCAATAAAACACTAATGGTGAGCATATACAGATGTACAGGAACTGTGGTGTTTGTCAGGTACAATGTATCATTTCAGTGTTTGTATTTCAGAGCTACATAGCAACAGCAGGACAGTCAGACCCTTCTTTCCATCCCCTGGTTATGCTGTACCACTGCATAACATGATTAGTTTAATCTAGTTAGGCTGATATAACGACCATGGCTGTGTACAGGACACGCCATGACAGGGATGGAGGCCTCTTTGCCTGGCATCCATGCATGTTGTTAGCCAAGCTGCTTCCTTGCCAAGGCTCTGCTGGCACCTGCTGCGTGAAGAGTCTTGATATGGATGTTAGGGGATTGGAAAGAAGTGGTTAAGTGGGGTTAATGGTACCGTTGCAGTATGGAGTTCATTGAGTATATCAGTCAAGATGCATTTCAGTACTTCATGGTGGACGAATGTAATAAATTCTCATTATTTTTTTTGGTCTTTATTATGTAAACATGACGCCACACTTTGTGGATACTGATACATCTGGAATGAGACAGCAACCAAAACACAATTCTCTAATTTCACTGTTCAGGAATCAGCTGCCAAAGTAAAAAGAGTCCATACAGAATGAACAGGACGCAGCCGCAGGCAGGTGTTACAGGAACACAGTGTCTACACTCAAACCACATAATCCAAAACAGACATTCAGTGAGTTTTTTTTGTTTGTTTTTACGGTGCATATGACAATAAACTTCTTGTTTGTGGTATCTGTATCAGTCCACGGGAATTGACACTTATGCCGGAATGAGTCATTTGTTTCCAACACTTAAATTAGTGACACAAACTGTGAGTAAACTTTTGTGAAACAATAACCTAAATGCAGTATGGTATAAAATATGAACATATGCGTCTACGTGCCTGAATGCATCATGTGCTGCCATGCAATTGACCGATTAGACATTGTTAACAAGTTGTTAAAAAAGCTGTACCTAATAAAGTGTCAGTTATGTATAATACTTTATAGAAGTGTGAAAATTTGTACATACATGCTTTTCTGTGGCTGTATTTTTTTCATCTAATGATTTATACAAGCAACACATTTTCCAGATTCCAAATCAAATTACTCTGCAACATGGGGTCTTTAATAAGCCTATATTGCTATGACAACATGTTTTTCCTATGTAGATCATGTTCAGCCTCCACATTCACCCCCGTCCCAGAAAACTCAATCATCGTCAACTGTTTTTGCCTAAGCAAGTGTGTTTCTGAAGTGCCATCAAACACACTAACACACACCTTGTGTGTTGCACAAGCAGCGTGTCTCTATTAAAGTGTATCTTCTGTGTCCTTTTTGACCTTTTCTGATCCTTCTCACACTCTTGTCAGACTGCAGCCATTATATCCAGACAAACGGACAAACATTGCCTTCAGCTGATCAGCTGATCATCTCCATCTCTTGTGCTCCCAGTGTCCTCCCAGTGAAAGCATTCTCAGGATCTCTTGCTGTTGGATTCTATCAAAAGCTTCTATCAAATCCATCCATTATCAAATGGCTGAAAAGATGAAATAATTGTAACGATGACCAAATGATGTTTGGGCACAATGAGTAACCTGTGGTGAGGTTTAGACACAAAAGGCACCTAATTAGGGCCAAGAAAAAAATCCTGATTTTGTCCTCATAGCAGACCAACATTCGATGTGGTCTGCTGATTGACAGACATCGCACTCTCACACACTACGTGACACACCACCACCGACTCCTCTTCTTCCTGATGAAAACTTTGCCAAAAATATATGAGAACTTTTCCACTTTAGAAACTGGGGCCGCAATGATTAATGAATTATTAATTGGTTACAATATTAATCACCAACTATTTAAAAAAATGACTAGGTTTAATTATTAAGAACTCTGATTACAGCCTAATATCTCTTTCTTGACAAATGTAGATCAACATTTTAATACAGCAGCTCCTGACGTGAAGTTATCAGTTAATTGGTTTTACATACATTCAAACCTCCGCAAGTATTCACATTTTTCCAGTATGCACTTTAAATTGTTTATTGCTTGTTCATTTGTTTTGTTTTTTTACTTACCTATTCTCAAATGTTTTATGACTGCTCTATGAGCCCCTGAACATTTATTTTTAAGTGAAATGAACTGAAATAATCACCAAAATAAAGAACATATTAAAATGATAATGAAAAATAATCATTACTCGAAGTTCTCCTTTAGATGCTATGATGGTTTGCCGATGGCAGTGGGAGGAAAGACAGTCCCACAATAGCAAAACATATACATTGGGAATCTGTGTTTTTCATAAGTATTACTCTAACCACATGCCCTGCTCTGAAAGCCCTGGATTTGGGTATTAATACTGGGGATACGGCACAGCTGGGGGAGGGAGTTCAACTTTAAAGGTTTAATTTCTTTCCCATCAGAAAGGCTGGTCAGAATGGTCCAAGACATCCTGGTTGAAGAGGCCATAAACATGAAAAGTGCTGTTCAACAGGCCTGTCTATTTCAGTCCTCTCACCTTCACCAGAAATGCAGCAGCAGCCATTTAACCTCAAAACACTATGTAAATACGACACCGAGCAATACTGCAGGATAGTTCCCTTTTGTGAGGACTTAATTGTTTCCGATCATTAGCAATGCAGCCGCACTCACAGTTTGTTTATTGTTCGGGGGCTGGTGTGTGAGGGGTGTCGCTTAGGGAGACGTGGGTGACGAAGAGAGCTATGTGAGGGTGGGGGGAGCGAAGAACTGAGGAGTTTCAGGCTTAAAAGTGCGTTCACAGGAAATGTGACTGACCGTCACTGATTATTTTCAGTGATGTCCCTGTCGCAGCACCTCAGTCCCTCACTCGCATCACACTCTCACTTACTCTCAAATGAGACAAAAAGAAAGGAAATGGTTTCAGACAGGCAACAGGGACCCCTGTTAGCTGAGGTCAGAGTGGACTCACACGCAGTCTCACACACACACTGTTCAGGACCTGCAGCTCCTGGGAACAGACTCCCGTTCCCTAAGAGACACAGACATAATCTCCTCCTCACACTCATTAGAAAACACGGGTCCAGCGGCACTCTCATGCATAGAAACGTGCACACACACACACAAGCTTTGAAAGATGCCCAAACATATTTAATAGATTCCATATTTTAAATAGATTCCTATTTTACTGAACAGTGACAAATAGAGTTAATTAGTCCGATATATATACATTTTTAATTATCCACCAATAATCAGCCAATTATTCCTTCCTTCATCAATCATCAATTTAAGGCCACAGGGAGGCGTAGTGACTGGGACTTTTGCCTTGCAGCAAAAAAGACCTGGCTTTTTTGATCCGGTCCGACCAAGGCCCTTTCAGGATGGAGTTTGCATGTGCTCCCGTGTATGCATGGTTTTCTGGTTTCCTCACAGAGTCTTAAAACATGTAGAGATAAAATGGATTCTCTAAACTGACTATAGAAGTGAATGTTAGAGTGAAGGGTGGTTTGATTCTGTGTGTATGGACAGGTGACCTGTCCAGGGTGTTTACTGTCTTTCACCCTATGTCATTGGAGATGGATTGGCCCCAGCTCCCCGTGGCCCTCATGTGGAGGATAAAATGGTAGACAATGAATGAAAGAACCTTTTTGTTCTCAGAAACTAAATGCTTGATAAATGCTTTTCATCCAAAGTACAATCCAACATGATGCATAAAAGACAGGAAGTTGAATTTTCTTACACAGTTGGAAGATTCAGTTAATTAAAATAGCTGGTTTGTGACTGCGTTAACACAAATGTCTTATTAAGAACAGCCTGGTTGTTTAAAAAACACAGGGGGCATAAGTGGTATCATGCCATCCCTATCACAGATGTTCAGTGATTAATGTTTTCATCTTGCATACATTATCTACAGTAAATTGTCTCAATATTATTTTGTTAGTAGTAACATAATACACTTTACATGAGGATAATGGAAAGGTTTTTGTCTCTCATACAACATAGTAGAAAGCAATATAAGATTATAGTTACATTTGATGTTACTTTTAAAACCTTTTGAACACACCTGCCTACAAAAGAATAATCTGGCATCAGCGGAATTGAAGTCAGGTGTGAGATACCTTCCAGTCTTTTTCAATGTAGCATCACACTGGACCTAAATGCCAGGACACTGCTAAAGTACAGAAAGACAGGAAGGTGGAACAGAAAGATAGATACCTGACACAGAAAAATTTTAACTTTTGTTTTGGTTTTTTTTCTCAAGCCACAAATGTGTCCAACTATCTGTACCCTATTTACACTGTTACCCATTTAAATGCTTTTGAAGATCCACTATTTGTCAAATACTGTGTCAAACTTCAAACACCGCTTTTAAAAATCACACCGAGCAGCTGAAGCTTGTGTTTGGAAATGTTATACTATGCACGTAAGCCCTTCCAGACTCTGACATTCCAGCTGAATAAGGTAACCAAAAACACTGCTTTTCTCTTTAACCTTAGAAAGCAAAACTATTCCCTCAACTGTGAACGTATGACTCATGCAGAGACTTAACATAGACACATGAACGCACAATGAGATCACCTCTGATTACGCCAGTGTTTACTTACAGAATTTGATGCATGACCTCATATTCATGTCTGCTTAATTCACACAAACACACACACACAATTACAGGTGGATACTACAAAGCCTCACACTACACACCCTCAACAAAATTGAATGAGTCGCACAACTGTTTCAATTCTTACTCCAGTGGAAGGTTTTCACTGTCTCCGTGGCAACCAACCACACATATTCCTCTAGCCAGCTCTTGTATCATACCGACCAGTTTATTCTCTGTATTTGTAGCCATGTTTGTGCTGCTTGTTTTTGTTTTGACAAGGAGTGGATTTAATAAAATTGTTGTCAGTGTCGGAATAAAAACAATCCAGAGAGTGTCAGGACAAGATAACATAACACATCTGGTCCTGAGCAAAAGGGATCAAAAATATACATTTTTACGGAGACGGTAACATTTAACATGTACAGTGTCGGATAGTAGATAAAGTCAGGTTGATGCACAGGGAGTTTTACAGACATATCAATGGGCCACTACCAGCCCATTCTGGCCCATTCTACCAATGGGCCAGAATGGGCTTCCTTTTGTGCAGAGTCTGAATCAGGTCAATAAAAAACATACACATGCACCACGTCATTGTCCCCAAAAAGCAGAGGCTATTGTTCTTGGTGGTGGAGGTCAGAGGACGAAATGGAACCTCTCCAGTTTACAGACAACTGGGTTAATCACCCATTGATGCACCCGTCTCTCATATGGGACACCATATGCATGAATGGACAGTCTAACAATATGTAGTAGGGTAACAACCACACTACCGTTCAAAAGTTTGTCAAAAAAAAGTCTGTCAAAAAGTTTGTCAAAAAAAAGTCACCCAGACAATTTTGTGTTTTCCATGAAAACTCACACTTTTATTTATCAAATGAGTTCCAAAATGAATAGAAAATATAGTCAAGACATTGACAAGGTTAGATCGAACCCACAAATGTGATGCTCCAGATACTCAACTAGCCCAAAGTAAGGTCAGTTTTATAGCTTCTCTAACCAGCTAAACTGTTTTCAGCTGTCCTAACATAATTGCACAAGGGTTTTCTAATCATCCATTAGCCTTCTAACGCAATTAGCAAACACAATGTACCATTAGAACCCTGGAGTGATGGCTGCTGGAAATATACACCTATGTAGATGTTGCATTAAAAACTAGACGTTTGCAGCTAGAATAGTCATTTACCACATTAACAATGTATAGAGTGTATTTCTGATTAGTTTAATGTTATCGTCATTGAAAAACATTGCTTTTCTTTCATGTGTATATGTTATGTCCAACACTACCTGAGAAGGTAGTGGCTCATACAGAGAGCAAACAAATTAAATGGCTGGTGTCTTCATTTATACAGTATTTCCCTTTATTTCACAAAATATCTTCAACTTCAATATACCCCTCTTTTGTTGTTTTTTTCCTACATTCCCCTTCTCTTTGCACATTCTTGTAAATATCTGTATTTTACCTTTATTATGGCATTCAGTGTGGACAGCAAAGTAAAAATTTCATTGTACAGGGAAACCTGTTTCCATACTGTGCATATGACAATAAACACTTTGAATTGGACAGCTTTGCATGTAAAATAGCTACTCTTCATCTTTCTCGGCTAAACATGGAGTCCACAAAGACCAGCTGACCTTTGCCACATCTCCACTTGTCTTCACCCCCCCAAGCTTGACCTCTGTACTCTACAATCTGTCCTCGTCTCATTAAGACTTCCCCCCACCTTCTTATTGGGCTTTTCTCCCATCCATTCACTTTGTCACAATAAATCACAAATGAAAATATGATCTGGTACATTTGCTCCTCTATGACAGTAAACTGAATATATCTGGTTTGTGGACAAATCAAGACATTTGAAGGGCATTGTCATTTTGAGGTTTGTAATTTTTGTAACACTGATTCACTGTAATTTTGCACTGTAATTTCTGGACTAAAGACCGATGGCATGATTGAGAAGAATAATTGACAGATTTATGTCATGAGTAAAAAAGTTAGTTGCAGCTCTATTTAACAGTGTGTGTACTTATTAAAAAATACTATGACATGCTAATAATTCACTCACACTATACATTTTGGCCTACAAAGGCTGGTCTAAATTGTGCCTCTAATAATGAATCAATATATGATGTAATTTCTGACATTATATTGTTATAATAAACTTACAGGCTCTTGTCTTGTTATGATGATGTCATTCTTATCACCCAAAAATTGTAATATTTTCAAAAAACACATGATACGTTTAATTTTGTTACTTCATAATGTCACATATATGACATCATATGAAGGGGAATTCTTTTTTTCAACAACATGCTTTCTCTCCGTTTAACTTACAAAAATATCTTGACAAAATATGTTTAAATAAAAGACAATCTCACCATCTGTGGTTCTGATTTATTTCAAAACAGACACGATTGAAAATAATCCACTGCTGGTGCACAGGGTAAGAATGTGTTCATGGGCTAACATCATGTCACGATCATATCACAACAGAAATATGCGAGTCACTCTAACACACAGTGAGCTTCTGAAGCTTCTCAGTGGCAGCTTAATATCAAAATTCCTACCGCAAAATATTTCCAGATACTTGATCCAGTTCTGCAGTGACTTTTTCTCCAACTAAAGCACAAATGCAGAGCAGATTTAAGAGGAAAAGCCCTGAGAGAGAATACGCTAAGTCTGCTTTCAGTTAGGTATTTAACCAACTTCTCCCGAATGACATGTTACAACAATCAACAGCCGAAGAAGGAAGTGTCTTTGAATCCCTTAATTGTAAGCAGCCCACTAAAGAACAAGTGCAGTGGGCAACAATTCACAGCTAAATACCAGATAGAAGAGGGTTTTTTCTCTCAATCTGTCCTTCCTCCCATTTCTTCCACTCTCCAGTTCCCACTCACCAAACGTCCTTACAATGAGTCACCTGCTTTTCATTTGGGGGAAAATGCACCCCAGGCATTCCAGTCTCTCTTTCCTCCAACCCTGCATCCCCTCCCTCCCTCTCTCTCTAAGTCCACTCTTGACATGCATTTCATCTCAGTGAGGTGGATCCCAGGGAGGAAATTACTCAGTCATCCAGAAGTGAAGATGGAAAAAGTATCCCTTCTTTATCTCAGACCATCAGCACCAGTGGTCATCTCATCTTGTTTGTCAAGATGTTGTACTTATTTAACTTGGAATTAAGGGGATGACAGAGAAATATTTTTTTATGTGGGCAGTGGAGACGGTCGCCTTGATAGCCAGCAACAAGCTGCTTTTTCGACATGCACTAAAGAAAACTAAAGTTTTCCTGATATTGTCCAGAGGTAGAACGCAAATGTCTGCAAATCTCACTCCGAACTACTGTATGTCCAAAACTTTTCCCGATAGATCCCTAGTCAAACTTACTGTGTTCATGTGAGAAGTCAACAAAAAAGACATAGATAATTCAGAGCAAATGAACATGTCACGGAGGCAGAACTAGAGGAAGACACAGATGGAAATGGCAACTTCTGAGCTTCAAGAACGTCTGGTAATATCACCAATTCCAAATTTTAAAAAAAATTGGGCTTAGATATTTTAAGTCAGCTCAACTGGCAGCAGTACATGTCCAAAACCATAACAGGAGGCAAAAATGACTGTGATCTGAGAAAGATCCACACAGCTCAAGATGTGTCCTCAGTATAGTTCTTCTGACATGGAGTATGTAAATTTTTAAGCTTAAAAGTTGCATTTTCCCATCATTTTGGTAGTAACGGATTTTTTTATTTTACCGTTGCACAGGACCTCTAGCAGTTTCACTGTGTTTTCTGATGTTGAGATTCACCAGCAGTTTGTATGTTGGTCTCTTCTCTTGATAACTTACAAGAAACATTTCCTCACTTTCTGTGCAGTCATAAATAAACGTTTCTTCACCAAGCAAATTCTGCTTGTGTTCTTCTGCTTGCTCTTCATTTGCCATTTCCTACTTTTACTGTGAGCCTCTGCTATTTTTAGAGATAACTCAACTGCATTGTCAAAAACAACCACCACATCACATGTGAGCTCCTTTGAGCATCAATGTTGAAACAACACAAACCTGCCAAAAATGTATTTAAGCCTCCAACAGGACACTTGCACACTGGACTACTTCAGCTTTTCTTCATGTACGTATCTACTTCTTGTTATTTACTATATTGATTTAGGTTTTGATTATGGGCCTTGGTGTAATCTGGCCGACACTCTGTTAAATAAATTGTCTTTTATTGTTGCAACACAAGGAAACTGTCATTACATGGCCTGGATTCAAGTATGTGCATCTGATTTCACACAATAACATCTCATAAATGTGCTGTCTCATTTGTTTTCAGTGAAACTCACTCTCACACAAAAGAAACAAAGATCTGAACTACTTCCCACTGTATTGTGATACAGCAGCCTACGACAGTGAACCAAACATGTGGAAGAAAGATGACCATAAGTTGCAAATAAAAGCAAGACAGATGGTCCGAGCCAACAGTCGGCTAGAACAAGCTTAATCAAAGAAATCCAAACTTCATCGTCTGAAATAACTGCCAAGGGGAAGAAAAGCATGTGTTTCATATCACACTAGGTTGGCAGAGGCTCAGGCCCTGACTGATGAAACAAGTAATATATTACCAGAGTGTTCTCTAAGAATATTGAGGATGATATGTTTTAGAGGGTTTTGTTTGTACGATTAGATCTCATAATATACAGGCAAGTGCCTCTTTTGTTCTTCCAAACTAGATAAAAATCTTTCCTAGACCGTGGCCTAAAATACATAAAAAAGAAAAAAGAAAAAAAACCAATAAATCAAACAAATTACTTGTGACACTCACAGAACGGCAAGCGAAGTCAACTTACATGAGTTGAACTGGTAGAAACTAAAATCAAGCATTCAAATCCAAAACCCCTTTTGATAAATTAACACAGCAGGACACCATCAGCGCCACATCCAATAAGGATTGTTTAGCCTCACACTCGAATGCATATGAATCCACAGGAGATCTCAGATCACATCCAGAATTGGAAGCTATCACGGCGTGAACCAGTTCTCTGGGCTGTGTTTGGTGAAGGCCCTCGACTATCACAGAGAAGAAATGATGCCATTTCTCCTCAAACGATCCAGACTGTACAACTGGCAACGTCAAGAAATAAATACTAAAGCTACAGCTCCAACTCTTAATCTCGACAGATTGCTTTATCATGATGTCATAAGTCACTATATTCACTAACCCAAATGCTCACGTTTTGGCATGAGAAAGTGATGAAAGTGGTTTCCCAGGTTAGATCAGTGTTTGTGCTTTGCTGCTGTGTTTTTTTTTTTTTTTTTTTTTTGAAAAAAAAGATCTTGTTTGACTTGGCTGCTTTGTTCTGTTCTGGCAATGAAGAAACACCAGGTTTGAGTCTTCATGTACATGTAGGGAGCGCTTGGTGTTTAAGTGGTGTGACTGTGTTGCGCACATGAGAAATGGAGCATATCCATATAAGGTGGCTGTGAGTCCTAAGCATGTGGTGGAAAAACAAGATTTTAAACCTTTAATGTTCTGAAAATTTACATCAGTCTTGCAGCCAATTTTCAGGACCTTTACAGCAGGTCCAGGTAACCTTTGTTGGACCACGGCCACTGTAGCTACACGACAGAAACTGGATGTTGCTGAAGCCACTAAAAAAATGAAGAATGTTTTTTCCAAATTATTCCACAGGCCATATTAAATTACTCAACACATTTTTAAACAATGCTGTCTGATGCAAAGGCTGGAACCGTTTCTCTTTAGTGAAGCATCTAATGTCAGATAGTAGTGATGGTAATGGTGATGATGATCAGGAAAATGCAACTGGTAATGCCTGGAGATTTCTCCTGCCACATTCCCGCATGAGCTGACTCAGACATTAAGCGGAGATAATACAAAGGAGCTGGCAGGAGCATCTGTGAAGTGACCTCTGCTGCATTTGCATTCAAACATACAGCCTCTCTGGATGTCTCCAGAGCTCAGCACATCCATGAAAGAGGCTCAAGTCCATCCTTGACAAACAGCATAACCTCACGAACACGGAGAACTGCCTCTTTGAAAAGCTCTCTCTCTCTCTTGATTGGAAAAGTATGGGATACTGGAAAAGTTTCTCCAAGATTTACTGTCAGAACCCGAGAGACTCGGGTCAGTAAGCAAACAAAGAATAACAAAGGATGTCAGTGACTGCATCTGTAAATGCAGCTCATCCAGTTAAACTGCACATTTCCAGCTATAATGATGTTCTAGATCGGTGTTTTTCATCAGCACAAATGCATCCCCAAAAATCCCATCTCTGTGGCTGTTTCTGGGGTTTCTTTGATTTTTTTTCCCCCTGGAGTTCTTCCTGAACTAAAATAAAGGCCTTCCCAACTCCTGACTGTGGCAACATAAAATGTAAAAGTGGTACAAGGTCCGAGTTTTTAATAAAGAATTATAAAAGGTAAAGAGCTTGCACATTTACTATGTTTTACTGTAGGATCATCAGAATCCGAGAAAGAGCAAAACCGATTTAAATGATATAAATAAATATAAATAAAGTTTACAGTGGCACAGACTAAGTGTCCTTTTAGAGATTGTCTTCTATCTGTTGTGCATCTTCCTGGAAAGAGATAATATGTGTATTATATTCTAACATTAAGTGCAAGTTGAAAAGAATCTCTTACACAAAATATTGTATCTACAATAGGAAGGTAATATGCAGAGCAGCAATTAGTTCTATCGTGAGCTGGGAGGTTAGACAGAACGCTCTGATATGTGAATGTATGTACCTATGAATGCAGTGAGGATATGTGTGTATCAAAACTACCGTCTCATTAATATTATGAATGACAAACGTGCAGGGGTCTTGTAATGCTGTGTCTCCAGTGTTGAGGGGGTCATAGTGGCCCCACAGTCAGTTTCCTGTTGGCTGTCCAAGCTTAATTACTACCAGGTCCAGACACGTCCCCACACTCCACAGTCACGCCTGAGCTGAGGCCAGTCCTCTCAGGGGTTTCACTTCTCTCGGTGTGACCTTTGACCCTCCTTGTCCTCAAGTGTCTAACAAGCATTTCCTTAAGAGAGGTCACCTGTATGAATTTATTAACCACATTCTGCAGCAAGTCAAAGAAAATGTAAGCAAAACGGTGGCTGATTTATGTTTTAGGACGTTTTCTAACAGACAAATTCAGCATTAAAGGTTATATGATGTAGGTTTTTCTAACGCAAATTATACCCCCCCCTAAATCTGATAAAATATAACAATTCTTATACAATATATACATTAAATATAAAAAAATGAAACATTGGATCAAAAAAGTAGCATAATCTGCTCAATAAATAAGCCAACTGAGGAACCTGTATTCATCTACCTAAGATGCTTAAACCCTAAATATTCATAAGTCAGAGCATTAAAAAAAAGGAAAAAGATTTGTCCTGAAAGTGAACTGAACAGGGTAATTAAAATTAAAAAAAAGGATTAACCTCAAGCCTCAAGGTTGGATGTGAAACCTAACCCTAACCCCCAATTACGTCAAGCTGACAAGCTGGCAATTCATCCTGCCACATAAGGAAATGCATGGAACTAATTCTGAAAGAATGACAGTGTAAATATACTGTTTACATTAAGCAGGATATTCACTTTCCATTTTAATTGCTGATGATCTGGCTATAAATGAGTCTTCATGACATGCTGTCCAATCTATGACAGCAATAAGTGTGTGAAGTGCTGTTTGGAAGGCCACAGTGGAAACATGAAGTAATTTCAGAGACATGAAGTAATACTATGTTAAATTATACACAAAGGTCTGAAGGGCATGATGTCTGATACTGAAACGTTGCAAAATCTCAAGACTCCAGCATCAGATTAGAAACATTAGGGGTCACAATCACCATCCAACATTAATCCGGATGAATTAACAGAAGAGAAATCACAGCAGGCGTGAATGTGAAATAACCATCACCAATCAGAGCAAATTGAGAATTTACAACATACCATTTAGGTTTATTTCAGGAGTGGTTTAGGAATTCAAATTTCAAAATCCTGAAACTCCCACTGGGAAAACCAGAAGGCCATAGGAGGTTTAAAGCCAATGTGCTCAGTGAAGCATGCACAAGGCTGGGGGTCTCCGCAGGGAAGGGGGAGGTCACTACACAAAGCTCAACATCTCTCATAAATCAACCGAGCAAGGGTTCAACTTCCCTTCGTTGTTCAAGTTTTTTCAACCAAGTCACTATCAAGGGAATACACACCCTAAGAGTGACACAAAGATAAAAGTAGCCTGAGACTTGTTGCAAGATTCTTCACGATGGCAACAAGTGAGAGAGCGTCAAGCCGGAAACACAGTACATGGCAAGTCCATTAGACTGAAAACCCAGATGTTGCAATTACAAAAATCTGAACATATTTCAAAGGGGCCCCACATGTAGACAATGTTCCTTAAATCAAAGGTGACTTCAGCTGCTCAGATGGTGGAAGAATCAAACTAACAAGAGATCAGGGGGTGTAAGTATGAGGGAAGATATTAGAAAGAAGACTTTTTTTAATCTGGAGAACAAACAGATCTCTTTTACATGTCAATTTGACACGTAATGACCAATGACCTAACATTCCTAAATTTGAGCAATCCTTTTCAAAATCCTTAAATGGACCAAGAGTGCGTTAATGGATATTGATTATATGAAAGGACTTCTTTGAACGTTGCCAACTCTGAAGGTTTAGATGAGGATCAATACAGTATATACACGGCCACAGCTGTGTGGTAGTGATCTGGAACTGTTTTTACCACAACACTAGCAACTGTTGCCAAATGCTTTACACTTAACCAGCACAGATTTCATTAATTACATGTGTTAGATGACTCCAATCACAGGCGTCATCCAAATATATTCATGTTTTAAGATAAAACTGCTGTCCGTACAGACATTTTTAGCTCTGTAGCATACGTATGCCAGTGTAAAATGAAAGATGAGTTCCTCCTCCTGAATCTGTTTGCTGATTTTCAAAGTCATGGTGAAAAGAAAGTGCAGGGAATCCTTTAAAGAGACCACCAACAAGGTAAAACAGAAAGTAATTGTTCATAGTTGGAGGTCAAGATGCAACTAATAGGAGCCAATCAGAAAGCACATGAGGGTCATTGTTTTTAAATGCCTCAGTTTCTGACCACTGAGAATAAAACACTGCTCAGGTTTCAATCTTAAACCAGAACTTGAGGTTTGTGTACTGTATATGGCTGGCAAATCCATATAGAAGATGCAATTCAAATGAAAATATAGCGTGGATTTTGTCATCGACTGTGGTTCTACTTTTTTTAAAAAGAATTTACCTTTTAACTCAGTAAATGACATTTGGTTGCTTTCATGGTCATTTTAGTGAAACTTGATTTAAAAAAAAAAACCCAAACCCTATTTTGATATTCATTAATTATTCACGATGTTTGGTGGAGGCTCAGCACTTCGAAGGTCTTTCAAGGCCTTGTGCACATTGCAACTTACTCTGCCCTCTGATCACATCCAGCACATCTTTTGTTCATTTCCTTTGTCCTTCGAGTTGTTCCTGTAATTTCCTATATTATAACAGAGCATTTTCTTTCTTCTTAGTCTGGGGAAAAAAATTTCTATTTCTGCAAGCCCATCCTGCTCTGACAAGAGAAATCCCTCGTTATATGAGGCCACGCTAATAAAAAGATCTTGTCTGGTTCGTGAAGATGGTCTGTTTCCTGCTTCTCTACCGGCTCAGGCTTCTTCTCCTTCTTTCCATCTGTCTTCTTATCTGTACACTGCTTTGTTACAGCTATTCCAGCTGTACTTACTTTCCCAGTTGCTCAAGAAGTATGTTTATGTCCATACCATAAACACATCACTCTGGCATGAAGTATTTTGCAGAAAACCACTGTCTGGGTGGATAAATATCAATCATTAATGTGTATATGAATGCAAGTGTTTTTCCTGCTTTGTTTGGGGGGGTTTTGTAGTTTTTTTTTTGTTTTTTGTTTTTTTTTTGGGGGGGGGGGGAAGGGGGGTGCTTACTCTCAAAAATGAGAGTAAACATAAATGATTCCCTGACCACACAAGTGACATTACACAAAAACAATATATCACTTTGCATTAAGTGTTAACTTGCTATTAGGGTCAGCCTGACTCATTAGGGTTAGGGTTGACCCAAACTTTAATTATAGGCCTGGTTCACCCCAGATGCGGCTGCATGTCTGCTGCATCTCACTCACATATCCCTCCACACCACCAATATACTGACTAGAAAACATCACATGATTTAAGTTTAATTAGACAGAGAGAGGGAAAGAGAGAATCTGCCCTTCACCTGATATAACTATAACCTATAAAGGGTTTTCCTACGGCCTCCACATTCTCAACATACAGCTACTGTATTTCATGCATTCAAATTTAAACTAGACACTAAACCAACTGTAAAATATGTCAGATTTATGTAATATTGTTGGTAGAATGTCAATATCATTATCAGCACATCTTTTCACCATCTATTTTTGCTGGGAACACGTGAAAAATAGGCGCGATGTTGAAAATCAAAAATTGATGTGTGTCTCAGGGATGTCTCACGGATGCAGTGTCAACACTCTAATCTGTTCCCATGTGTGCCAGAAACATGATGGCACCCAGCAATGATGCACACAGACATTTTCCACCACTCAAAACAAAAACATCCACCAAAAAATAAAAAAAATTTAAATAAATGAGAACATTCACACTGCAATTGTGTTAACAATTATATTCTCATTTCTCTACCCACTAAGTAGTGGAATCAGTCTTATTTATCACAGTTCGAGCTGACTTTGCAATATGTTTTTGCGCAGCCAATACCGGACACCAAAAACTTCTGGGAAATGCTGTTTTATTCTGCTCTGCTTTACAATTGTGGGCATCATGACAATTAAGTATAATTAAACTGAAATACACTGTGGCTATATTGGGGCTGTTTTAGAACCCACCATCAACAAAAGTACACAGATTGAACCCTGCGCTTCTAAATGAGATCGCTTTGTCATACAGTGCCCTGATGCAGTCAATCAGTGACCCACAGCTTAGCTGGGGGGCTTTGAGATTCTTTTACAACCCCCCTTTCACCTCGCCGCTCCCGCTCCTCAAAAGAAAGAATGGTAATTAACTGATGAAGAGCTGTGTAAGATTATCCAGTCTCTTCGCCAAGAACTCCAGCTCTGCCAGTGGTTTGAAGTCATGTCCCAAAGGAGCACTGCAGAATGAGGAAGGATGGATCTCAATGGTCTATTCAGCTACCCTCCTCTTTCATCCTCCATTCAGCTTGAGAGGAGGAGAGCAGCATGCACAGCTGTATGTTTGAGCCTGGAATGTTCTTTCATATCAACACAAAATAGTAAAAGCACTTGCAGTGCTTAAAGACAAACGTGGAGACCGCGCTCGCAGTGCTTTAAGTGTAGACACACATACACAAAGAGAGTTCTACACTGACCACATTGCACAAGTGCACAAACAGCTCCTCACTGTGAGCGGGAATGCGCAGCAGATTGAATTATACAAGAGAAAGCAAAAAAAGTCGAGTGCCCCAACCACCTAGAGTGAGGCTGAACAGGGCGCAGGCAGAGTGAGTGAGTGGGAAAGGGTGAGAAAGAGTCTAAGGAAAATAGAGAGAGAGATTTTAATCAACTTAGTTTCAGTGCAGAAACGTTTTTAAGTGTCTGCAGACAACAACGTGATTTCTGTTTCTGGAGGATTTGTCTCACGTTTGCACAAACTCCCATTCTCAATAATATCCTCCTCCCGAAAATGTGTCACCGTGCCAAGGATCCCCCACAGCCCGGGTCTCAACCCTCTGCCCAACCCCCGACAGACAGGACCACCCAACTGATCCTCTGACCAGCTTGATTTGATCAGGGTGTTCCAGTGGGACCGAGCCAGGACTCTTTCCCAAGGAAAAATAATCAGAACAAAAGCAGTTTGGCTAATTGCATCCTCTGTTTGCCCTCGTCACTCAACTCATTCACTTAACACACACGTAATTCAACTATGACATGCAGTATATTATCTAACTTGAGTTTGCAATGTCACTGGATTTATAATTCAGGGTATGCACAGAGCTCTGCTTCAGTATCTCCTGCAACTTGGTCACAAATGTCCCCTGATGACACTTAACACATCACACATGACCCTTGTGGAATGTTTTCTCACCCAGAACATGCAGGACAGGCAGACCCAGGTGCGTGCAGGTCCAGCCAGAGCTGTTGGCAAGCTGAGGGAGACGGACGGCATGATGGACAGGAGTGATGCTGCTGCTGCTACAGACCAGTGGGCTTCCTCAAGTCTAATCCGGGCACCAGACAAACTGCCCAACGTCGCAAAGCCATGACTGTCCCAACTCACTTCCACCTCCTGATTTCTCCTTCTTACTTCATGCTCTGACTCGCTGTCTCCTCCTCTGTCTCTCCCCTCAACCTAAATTGGATCCGGACTGCCCCTCTCTCTCACTCTCTCTCCTTCTCTCTTAGCTCACTCTGCCGAGTTTCACAAAGCTTTCTTTCCCCCGTGAGGAGGCATGGGGGGGGTCAGGCTGCCCCCACCTCTTCCCAGGAGCACAGGGGGAGGGGATACTCCACTTATTATCCATCTTATTTTGCCCCTCCTCTCACTCTCATCCCATCTCGTCCTCCCTCTTTGCCCCACCAAGTCTCACCACACTTAATTTCATTCATTCATCCCAGACCCCCCCCCCCCCCCCCCCCCCCCCCCCCCCCCCCCGACCCCCCCCCCCCTCTTACCCCTCAGCATCCACCGCACTTCACCTCCCCCATCTGCTGTCTCTCTCTTATGCTCAGTTTCCCTGTTTATTTCTGTACTGAGCCCGTTTTAATATTTCATAAACTCTGTCTCCCCCCTGTTTTTGCCCTGGAGATGAATGTCCACTGGTTCTTTTCGTGATAATGCTATTGAAAGAAAACACCTGCTATTCAGACTTCCACACTTCTCCTAATGTGCGTACAGTATACGTTAGATGAGGTCTGCAGCTGCGATCATCGGCATTGTTTCAACATTTTGTTTTTTCCATAGCACTTGAAAATGTGTGCCATCTAATGGTGAGTCTGCAGATTGTGGCAAATGATGGCCTCCCTTTCCCATGTGGCCTTCGCGTACCAGAAAGGATGTCGTTCTTTGTTTGCAAAATGTGAACCACAAACTTTTCACTTGAGTATCCATTTGAGCTGTTGTACAAACTTGGTGGCACAGGATGGTGGCCTCTGGAAAGCGAAGTATATACACAGTAAAAAGCTTATTCTTCAGCTACAAAAAAATGGTTTCTTTTAAAGCCATTACAGACTGTGAATACTGTGTATTAAATTCATTTTCTCCAATTACCATTCTTAAATGTTATACTCTGGCAGGGTAAAGTCATTCTTTGCTACATAAGACAAAATTTTAAAAAAAAGTGTTGCAAATATATACTTATTTATACAGGTGCTAGCACTGTCAGACAGCAAGAAGGTTATGGATTCAAGTCCTATGTTCTCCTCGTGTGTGCATGGGATTTCTCCAGGAACTCTGTGTGTCCATCAACATGTAGACTGGGGGTTGGGTCAGCTGGAGATTCTAAAATGATTTTGTTTGTGTTTTTGTTTCAGTGATAGACTGTTGAACCGTGAATCTTGTAACCTTGTCTCTTGCTCTCAATGAGACCCTGCAAGGATAACTGATAATGGATTTGCTTTTCTAAAAGTCACAAAACTGTTGGACACTTACTCATAATAAACTTCTGCGTATGTTCATGAGGGTGACCATGTTACCCAGGGTAAACGTGTTAACAACACTCATGCTCTATGGCTGAGATAATAAAGATTTGAGGGTTGATTTATAAATTCGTGGCATCAGAGTCAATTTTAGAAAACCATCCTACATTTACAAAGATAGTCCAGTGGGTGATGGAACAAATGGGTGTTGTTTTTTTTTTTTTTTTTTAAGGTTGGATGGTTGAAGGTTCATGGCCTTTGTGGTGACAGTGACCAGCGTTCAGGGTGGGTACCATCCTCCAGGCAGCTCATTTCTTTAACTCAGGAAAATGTCAGAGATATCTGGTCTGGCCATTTTCCAAAGAAATATTACCGAGATTGTCCGGGTAAGACATTTTTTAACAAAAGCAGGAAAATGTCCAGAACATCCAGGTGAGCAGTGGAGCCTGGCTCGAGCATAAAGGAAGGAGGACACTCAAACTCCCTTTGAATTATCCTGAGTTTTAGCTGCTGTTTTTTCCCATGGGCTCACAGGGACTGGAAGGAGAAGTTCTGGAAAATGTCTGGAGTGTCTTTTGCAGACTTTTGTATTTTCACAAATACACAGATTTTATACAGCATATGCAGAATATACAGTTCACTGAATGTGTGGAAAAATAGTGTAAAAAAAAGGGGAAACCTCCTGATCAGGAGGTAGAAGATAAACATTGTCCATTTCCTCAGACTGGTAGTTAAATCGATAAAAGAAATAACTCAAAAATTATTTATGTGAAACTCTGCATAATCTATCTCCCACATTTGGTGACAAACTTGACACATACTCGGTTACCATTATTAATCCCTCTCTTGGCCTCCTAAATGTGTTTTCCTTGTCAAACAAAAGAAATAAAAGAAGTCCTAAAGAATCAACCTCCGAGTGGTAGTGGGCCCCCCACACACACATGCACACGCAAACACACCACACACGCACACACACACCTTCCCCTCATCTTAACCCCTCACTAAAGAGAAAGAACACAGAGGGGCCAGGAAGCAAAAACTGCTTCATTAAGTTCTTGCTGCTCATCAGTGACTATGGTGGCCCCATGCGTGACTCTTTATCCTCTTGTGTGGGTATTTTGGGCTTTTTCACTCACACAGTAACAAACCAACACTTTTGCACCAACCATGCAAACCTCAACACACACAAATGTAACCATGACCCGGGTGTGCTCTACACACACCTGTAAACACAAACAATCCCTCACTTGTCCAGGTCCTCAGCCATCAAACCAATGGCACAACCAAACCTAAAACATCACTTTTCTCCCCACTCCCGCTCTCTCTCTTATACAAATATACATATCTTTCTCACACGCTATATAAATACACAAACCCAGCCACACACAGACACACAAACAGACTCACCCAAGAGGCACTGAGGATTAATCCCCTGGTATTTCCTGCACCCTAACGGAGACAAATTCACTAAAGGAGACAAAGTTAGAGAAAAATCCCCCCCACACACACACATCACATCACATCCAGACTGATACTTATCTGAAAATTGTAGGAGGTCTGAGTTTTAAGGAAACAATATTTCCAAATTTATTTCTGCATATTTCTCTTTTTATGGCTTCAGGGGACCCATTTTATAACTAACATGGATTTATTTAGAATTTCAATAGAAAATGTAAAACACACAACATTTAGGAGCAGACTAGCAGGCAGCCGAAGCCAACATTCATACAGTATTTTATCACTGTTTTAATTTAAAACAAAAAGAACAAAAACACATTCATATTGATTTACCTATTATTAAATATATATATATATATATATATATATTTCTAATTAATCATTAAATCTGTGCACTCTTGGCTCAGGGAAATGCCAGACATGTTGCTTACCACTGCTCCATCCACTGCTTTTACTAATATTCTTTTACACAGCTTTTTCTACTTTTAGCATTGACCCGATGATCAATGTACTGAAGGTTTCCATTAGCGAATCAATAGTTTAGTCTCCAGTGAAGCTAATGTGTGTGACCATAACCATCTCCCTCACAGAGCGTTTATAAACACAGACCAGGTGGAGATGCATTCTGAAATCTGGTATTTATCTCTGAACTTGTCTGAACCGATTGTGGTCACTTGGGCTGAAACTTAAAAATGAGTGTTTTTAATGATCGGCTTGTGAGCTGTGCAGGGTTTGTCATCGTTCAGTCAGAATCTGAATCAGCTCTAATAGCCAAGTATGTGTCCACATACTGTACCAGGAGATTTGAGTTTTCTACGACTCTGTGAACTTCAAGAGAACAACAACAACAAAACTGAAGAAATAGATTAAACAATAAGTTAATAATGGTACAGTGGGACCCACGGAAGGTCAAATGCTGATTTCTTTTTTCAGCCTTTCACTTATGTTTAATGTGTATATGTTTTAAAAAGCAATGGTTGCAGTGATCTGTCATCTTTAAAAAAAAAAAAAAAAAGTGGGTCCACAGATGAAAGGTTTGGACAGCACATGGGACAAATGGATGGCAGAAATCAGAATCGCAGTATTTGCACACATTTTTCATTTTGAGCTCCATTTGAAGCCATGTTCTTCTTCTTGAGCCACAACCATGTTCACAAATCACTGCACGTCTTGTTGTTCACATTGTGAACTCATATTTCTGTTTCCTGTGGCAGTCAGCAAACAATATTTACATGACCCAGCTCTTTATCCTAACCATAACCCATGACCTTAACAGCGAAAATCATTGCAGGCCTATTTAAATTTTTCCACTGTTCTATTTTTAACCCTGCTTTGCATTCTGTCAGCTTTTTGGGGAAACATTTGGCTCTTTAGCATCCAAATGCTCAACCATGTTCCCATGTTAATCAATAACATTGTCTGGCCGCTGGTGTTAGACCGGAAACAAATGATGTTGGGATGAGTTGTTAAGTTGCAGGCTGGGCAACCTGAAATGTCAGTGTTGTTGATGTTTTTATCTGTGGTTAAAATTAGAATTATAACAGATTTTTAAAGTGTGGTTATATATTGATACATTATGATTCTGTGTACCTGCCAGGGAGCCTTTCTAATGAAATCTATGCCTGCATCAATCTACAGTATCTTATGGTTATATCTGCCACTTTTTCTTGACATTAGACAGAGTCTTCCAACTGAAAAAGAGATTTTACAAATTGAAACACAGGGGTTGTTAATGCTCTGCTGTCTTCTTCAGTCATTTCAAATATGTTATGCTGTGACTTCAGTGTTTGAAATTCTTCGGACAGATATATTTAAGTGACACAAACTTACTAAACAATTCAGCAGTCGACCTACAGCTTCCGTCTACCTCACATATTTTTCTACATGAGCAGTATTCAAACTTCTGGTTGTCCAACAACAAACCAAAGTGGCAAACAATATTATTAAAATATCTTATATTTAAGCAGGTGTTGCTTTTATTGGAATCTTCACAGACATCCTTTATTGGAACCATTTGTTAAGAGGCTAAATTCAATCTTTTTCAAAAACCTGAACCATCCTTTTTATATTTCTTTATATGTAATTGTCTAGTCAATTTACATTTTCACGCTAAACAACTCCAAACATATGTGGAAGATATTTTAGAACACAAGTGACTGAATAACTTTGCATGCGAGTGCTGTCTCGCAATGCTTATTTGTACTAAAATTAAAACTGATGACTTTTGTGTACACAGCGTTCTTGTCTTGGATCAAGTCACTCTGTCCAGTGTCCCTGTCAAAACACTGGTGTCACAGTGAATGGTGCTATTTATTTTCGATAGGAATGAGGTCTCCTATGCATAGCATCAGGATTTACTTTGCGGCAAACAAAGAGGGCCAAGTCATCTTCAGCAACTTCCTAATTGTTTACAACAGAAGCAACAAGACAGCAGTCAAAAACAGCAGGAAGACACACTCAAGCAGTTTTAAAAAAAATCTATCTAAAACAGAATTTGCAGTATTAGTCATATCTGATATGATTGGATATTATATGTCGTCCAAGTCAAGGTGATCCAGGACTAACTGATCACCTCATCCAGCACAAAACTGATATTTTTACCCTTTAAGATTACACATTCATACAAAAAGTGCTGTGGCAGCACCCACTGGTGGCCACTAAACAAACTGCCTCCAAGTTCAAAGACACACACAGATAGAGTACTTACTTACAGCATATTATCCTATTATTAATTGAAGGAAGGCCTGCAGGAGTAATGGAGGGTGTGTGCGTGCGTGTGTCTAAAATGTAGTAAAGGGAGGATGGGCATATATCCAAGTCTAATCAGATCACTGTAGGATTTGTTTTAGTACCTCTTTAACCTTGACCATTTCTGTCTTCTTTTGAAAACCAGAGCCAAGAGTGGACAGCGAGACGCTCGTACAACTAAGTAGATTAAGCTGTGTCGGGTCACTGTCCTTGAAACAAGTGAAGATGGGTAAACAAATGATCAAAGCTGTACCGTCGACCTGTTACGATGGAAAACCATTCAGTGGACAAAAGGAGGGGGGAAAAGGCAAGTAAATAAATCTGTGGACAAAGATGTAAAGAGACAGAGAGAAGATAGATAGAGATAGTCCATAAACACAGATAGATAAGTAGAGAGTGAACATATAAACAGCACAGGGGTGTGTTCTGTCGTCTTGGCTGACGTCCTAGAACCTGCTAGTTAAAGGGGGAGTTCAGCTGTTGACAGACAGAGGAAGAACACACTTCAGCTAAAACACACACGCACACACACACACCCTTTCCCACCCCCATGACTCCCATCTGTTGAAAACAATACAGACCCAGGCCCTCCCTCCTTTTCCCAGAACACTCACATGTGTGTGCACGTTTTTCCTCTGTTCTCTTTCTGCTGTGTAACACTGTGAGGAAGGACCGACCACACAACACCAGAACACACTGACCCATGGAAACAACAAAAACGTGACTGCAGAACACTCCGTGAGGCCTTTTGTGTGAGTGAGGAAGAAAACAAGCTCCACAAATAGCAGATACAGAGTTCCTTAATAGCAATGACGTTACATAAAAATATACATATCAAAGATGCACCAATTTCAAAAAATCATTACTGTGCAGTGCAGGGCATGCACATCCTGTAACTAAAAGAATTTAGTACAAGACTTCGGGCACGTTATATTCACATATGCTTATGTTGTTCATTCTTGCTAAATTAATACATTTTTGTCCAGAATGTATCAATTGCAAGATGTTCATCAGTGCTTCCTGACGTTCACAATGACACCTACATGATCCTCAATTGTCTTGTTTTGTCCACAAACTAAAGATCTTCAGGCTGCTGTCATAGAAAAGCAAAGGAAACCGGAACATATTCACTTTTGAGAAATCACGAATTATGACAGATCAGTCAATTATTAAGATAATAACTGCTGCACTGTTTGTAACATCAACATTATTAGGTAATAATGGGATGTTAAAAGATGACATGAAAGGGTCATCATTTCCACCTCATGACAGAGCAACAATCAAAGTGCCAGCAAAGGAAGATGCACAACTTCAGGGGAGGTAAATGTACAATATACTAAAGAGCCTCAAGGTGTCTGTGACCAGACAGCCAGTCGGCCAACACTTTCTCCTTCAATTAAGGGGGAGCTGCTGTGTGTCTGTGCGTAGTCAAAAAGAGTGCGAGTGTATGAGCGTGTGCATACAAAGCCACTGTGCAGCGGCTGCATTTGCAGGTTTAATGGATCCACTCGCTGGCACAGACCTTCACAAAGTCAGACTGGCAATATCCTTGTGTCTTACTTCATTTATCCATCTGACGCTGTCTGCTCATGTGAGGTCGTTCACTGGTGGGACATTATACACACACACTTACTTTATTCCCATTTACATTTACACTGGATGACCTCTAGGCAACTGCACATAGAACTGTTGGTATATTTCAAAAACGCAGCTGCTCGCAAGACCCCCAACTCATCATACTAATGATAAAATCAATCAATGTCAAGTCAACAAAGGGAATAAGTTTATGCCAAATAAAATTTGATGGCTACCAGGTGTAATGTTAGTCACTGTGACCACTTTCATTTAGAGTTGATAATTAGCACTCGACACTAAGTGCAGCTGAGTCTGGTGTGGGTGAAATCAGTTTAGCACAAATTAAATCGGTGCCACATGACGGTGGTGCTAAGAGTAAAGTCAGAAGATGGGAGGCATCAGCATTCATCCTCTGGGATCCATTAATATCAGTACCAAATTGAGTACTAGGTACTTAAGATAGTCTAGAGCAAAGTGGTTGACCAGTCAAATCCACCACTGACATCATCATTCCTATAAAAATATTGCCATTTGTCACAAACAATCAAGCTTGTGCAGTGGTGCAACATTTGCTTTCTCTACTTTAAACAGCAAAATCCACGAACGCTGGTGATGTCAACTTCAACAAGCACATGCACAAGTCTTAAGTTGAGGAAATCGTGAAAAAAGAAACAGAATGAACACTGAAGCTGAACCCAAAACCTCCTCATCAATCATATTTTACATTTAAAACGTACCTTGGTTTGGCTTTTCCTTTGTTTTCGAAAGGGAAAGATGCAGTAGAATATAAATTTGACCCAACTGAGGGTGGTGGTGAGACACCAGCCTACTCCGCCCATTCTCTCCTGAAAAACTCACGTCCTCTACTGTATCACCGCTGCCACCCCTTACTTCTGTCCTTCAAACCCCGTGCCCAGAGGTGCAAGATGAGTACTTATTCATGTGCTGTATCCTAGGATAGTTGCTGAGCTGACCTAAGAAATGATGCATGTTCCTGAGACTAATACTGTAGTAATTGAGATAATTTATAAATGCATCATTCCCTGTCTCTTCCCTAGTATGCCTACAGCATCCTTGCATCCTCCTTCCTGTCCTCTCCGTCTCGGGATGCTGCAGATTTTACAATTCACAGCCTGAGAAGGCAAAAATTAGTAGACGGGAAGACAGAAGTGGGCGGAGGTTGGGTGGGTGAGGCAGAGCTGTGTGGTAAAGGAGGCACTTATAGTGATGGGAAAAGGAGGGGGTCTGCAATTTAATGTAGAAAAGTGGGGGAGGCGGCTTAGAGGGAGTCTTTTGTCGCAGAGAACGTGAGATGTGGTAAAGTGGCATAACAGTATATTTAGTGATTAAAGTAAAGCTAAAAGCACAAACTACCGTATACGACAGGTGCATTCCAGCTTATGATATAAAAATTAGAATGGTCACTTCTACATGAGCAATATGGATACCAATACCACAATCTTGAAAATCTACCAATGCCAATATCTGCCAGATACACTAGTAGGTTTTGTTTTTTCCTCTTATTTTGTCTTAAAGTATGTCCACATGTAACAGACATGCATTTCTCACTCCCAATCTGGTCACATAACATTTGTGGACCATACAGCCTGTGCTTAGTACTTAGTAATATTTTTTCTGATGACTAATCCAGTGATTCTAACCAGGTTTTTTGAGCAGTAGAATTCAAAACAGACATTTGTTTACATTTAGAAGTTACACACTAAAACGTTAGGCCCTGCAAATTATAACCTTACTGTCATGAGGCAGTCAACCAGAGATTTGAACAAGGAAATTTGGCTCTGTGTTCTTGTAAATGTCACATTACCCGAAAATCCTTGAAGAACATCAAAGAGTGACACAGTTCAAGATCAGCTGTAAAGCCACACAGAAAACTCCCTTCTTTGTTTTCTTTCAGGAAAACGAAAGGAGGAAGCCTTTGACTTTATGGTGCAAACATATCAAGATAGGCCTAATAACCCATTACAGTGTATTCTCAGCTGCTTCCTGTTTTTCTTGCTACAAGCCTTTTTCCACAACCTGCTCTACATCCAAAAATGTTACCAAGGTGTAGGAAAGTATAACAGCTACAGGCTGCACATGCAACTCTGCTATACCATCCAGGACACATATCCTGAGCCCAACAACTATAACGGAATAGGAAAGTTTATTTGCAAACACAAGCAAATAAGGAAAATGTGTGCAAAATAATTGGTGCGTCATCCACCTCATGTTACTGTGTAGCTATACATTAATGGGATAGCATTTAAAGTGTAGTTGTTTAGGAAGTGAGCTATGCGTGCCCCCTGCACCAAGAACCAGCCACTTAACAGGCTCACCTATCCACCCTCACTTAAATTTGTGATAATTTACGAATACGTTTACTGCCTGACTGTATCAAACATTATCAAACGTTCTAGAAAATGGAACATGAAGTTTAAAAAAACGCTCACTCTCCTGCACCAAAGTCCACAGAGGAAATCTGTGTTCTAAACTTGAGTTTAGAACTTGAATTCTCCAGAATCTCTTCTCCAGTGTTAAGCAAGATGACACAGTACTGGTGAGTTCCATAGAATGCGTTGGGAAAATGTCATGCGCACTTCCTGCCTTGCTGTAGTATAAACAATGAACTGGTAAAAAGTCTCAGGTCTGTGGTCTGTTCTAGAAAAACAAATGAGAGGTTAGGGAGGCAAAGGTCACTGCTGTCTCCTGGAGAATAAAAAGGGGAAGTGGCAAGTCAGGGTTTTTAACAAATGCTGACACAGATGTTTTGGTCACAGCTGGTGGTACAGTCATCGGTTCATGTAACAATAATGACTGCACCCAGTATTGCGTACCACTAAGAGATTTAGTGGCGATAGTAGCGGACGGAGGTCAGAGCAGCTGTCTGCCAAAAGACACCAGTGACGGTTGCATTTTCACCAAGAAAACATCTGCGTTTCTCCTTATCAACTGCTTCTAAAACATTCTGAATAGAGGTAGGTGGACAAATATGGGTTTTTCTTTAGCCTGACCTTTCTGGCCAATAATGTTTTAACAATTTTCTTTT
>JAFBJR010000107.1:1565949-1576477 GCA_016785285.1 Brachirus orientalis | reverse complement strand
TATGTAAGAATTCAAAGCAAAAGAGAAGAAGCATTTCATCTCTCAGCATACAGCCAGTCGGAAATTAATAGACAATATACAAATTGCTAAGTATATATAAACATATATACACACGATACACTGTCTCTCCAATCTGCATTTTTATATACCTTTTTAT
This sequence comes from Brachirus orientalis, assembly GCA_016785285.1. Taxonomy (NCBI): domain Eukaryota; kingdom Metazoa; phylum Chordata; class Actinopteri; order Pleuronectiformes; family Soleidae; genus Brachirus; species Brachirus orientalis. The sequence goes on along the minus strand of JAFBJR010000107.1, from coordinate 1,576,320 downwards.
GAATGTACAAGCCAAGTTATAGTAAGATAGTGCCTAACAGTATATACTGAATATGTTTTGAACACTGAGCATATATACACACATAACTCTATGTGAGGTCACATTTTACATCAAAGACATTTCATGACATATAAATTTAAAAGCAGACTTCAAAGGCATGTTAAAAGAATTCTAATTACCGTAACAGCATTACAGTGGAAGTTAGTAAAAGATTAAGTAACAATCTGTCAAGTATAGCAGACATCTACATAATGCAAATATACCCAGGCCGTGCCAGGACACCTGTGGCATTTGGATACAAATCATTGTTTTTGACACTCCAACTTTTGCCGTTTCAAACCCTGTGATAACATTTAAAATGCACAGGTTTTTCAAGGAGTTTGAAGATGACCCGTTCTTCTCTGAGCCATTCCGGGCTCACAGGGAAAACATGCAGCAGTTGATGCAACGCTCCACTGATAGAAACCGTGATCACGACACGGCAGAGCATCCCAACTCATCCACTGCATTGAGAGATGAACACAGCAGCCATAGCCGTGATCACGACATAGCAGAGCATTCTAGCTCATCTATGGCGGTAAGGGACGAACACGGCAACTTGTTCTGGAACCATTTCAGCATGTTCGGCAACGCTATGAGAGACAGGATGCAGGAAATGCACCAAAATTTTGAGAATATTTCCACAGATCCAAATATCCACTCTTTTAGCTCCTCATCAGTAATGACATATTCAAAGGTTGGGAATGAGGCTCCCAAGGTTTTCCAGGCATCCTCGTCCACACAGTGTGCCCCTGGAGGGATCAAAGAGACCCGACGAGCACTTAAAGACTCCGAGAGTGGTCTGGAGAAGATGGCAGTTGGTCACCACATCAGGGACAGGGGATATGTTGTCAAAAAGAAATACAACAATAACACAAGAGAGGAGGAGGTCATCCAGGACTTTCAGAACATTGATGAATCTGAAGCACAGTCTTTTGACGATGAATGGGACCGGGAGGTGTCCAAGATCCAAGTCCCAGGTGTCAGGTCTCACCTGGAGGAATCACGACCCCGTGCTGCTCAGCGGTCAGCCCTCACTGTTTGTGAGCAGGCTCAAAGAAACCAATCAACCATAAACACTAGGAGTAAAAGTAACCTGAAAGGTTTGGGCTCGAAAAAGCAGTAAAACATAGTATTTTGTTTAACACAAAAGAGAAAAAAATACAAAAAATACAGAGAGAAACAGATATGGTCAACACTGAGGACAGAACAGTTGAGACCATGGTGGACAAATCATCAAGCTCATTAAACGACCTTGACCTTGACCGTGAATCATGTGAGGAGTCCACTTCTCCATCTCCATCTCAAAAAAGAGAGCTGCAGATGACCCAATCCCTCTTCTTAGTAGTGCACCGTGTCTTCAACAAAACTGGAGCAAATAAATTAAGTCATGAGCACACAGTGGCTTCACACACAAAGCGCCTGGTGGAGCTGACAAGGAACAAGTTAATTCTACCAGACAGGCTCATAACGTTGAAGTTCAACATGTATAAGTCAGTGGCAGATGGTGTCACTAAAGAGCTTAAGAAGACATTTTTGGACAAGGTGGGACAAATGCTGTTTCTGCCAGAGGCATATGTGGAGAGCATCATCACTGACTGTATTCAAAAACACATCGAGATCGAGTTAAAGCGTACGTGCGTCATCCGCAAATCTACCTTCAAACGCCTTTTTGCAGGTTTACTTATCACAGGGGCAACTGTAGCTTTGTGCTTCTTTTTTTCCTGCGGTGAGACATTTTGGAGCAGCTTATGGTGAATGGAAAGCTGAAAACATAACCTTGACACAGTAGTTAGCAGACTAATTAGTAACAGCTAGACAACGCAATGGGGAATGCTTAACACTCACGCCTGTTCGACAACAATGTACAGATCAAGGGCAAACAAGGGTCCCATTCATTTTCAATGGTCAAAAATGGCAGGAAAATGTTAAATATTTCTACCAGTATAAATAGTTTAGAAAGAAAAACAAGATAGTTTTGATATGTGTTGTTGAATTCATCACAAATATGTAGGATAAATAGAAATCCAAAAAACGGTTTATTTTTTAATAGTTGGATCACAGTGTGCGAGTGAATGTCACTCGCCATTAGACTAAAGGAAACCTCAGAGGGCTTTTAATGTGAAACAATGAATACAGGAAGAGGACCAGCAACTCTTGGTCAAAAAGCTAGTGCATCATCATTTATCATTAAAACTACCTTTTGATTTCACAACCAATTCCCATCTGGTTTTTATTTTACTGTCTTTTTACCCCAGCCAGGGTTGTACCAGCTAGTCATTCAGAAAGTCACGTCACAAAGTTGTGTAATTACGGTTTTGATCACTCATGATGTTTAACAGGTGAACAGTACAGAATATAAACATAAGCGCTCCAGGTATCAAACCTCCCACTCAACACACATGGAGGGATGTGAGATTTTCACCATTTTGGTTACCATTTAATGACACAAACACAGAGCTGGTATCGTGGCACTTTCTTTTTTAGCAAGAGTCTGCACTTCTTTCTTTTCTTTTGTATTTCACTCAGTCTCACATTTCAAATGGCAGAGCTTTCCCGCATGTTTTTGCATCAAGACAAATATGGTTTTTTTTAGACAGACATCTTAGACGGCAAACCAATGGCAGTAGTGTAGAAGAAAGAGAAAATGGCTAATACCCCAAAAAGAAATCCTGCACAGAACTTGTATCAGACATTGTTTCAGTCTTTATTCCACTACTGTATTTTTTTCCCATGTTCTCAGCTATTTTCAAGCATATGTATAATTGCCTGTAAGGCACATGGCAGCTGTGGGAGTCCAAAGAGAGCATTTCCACAGTTGGTTGTCACTGCTGCAGTGGCCGGAAAAATTTAAAATGAAGTTAACTAATGGCTAATAATAACCTTTCCATTGGAGAACCATTAGTTTGAATATTGCATTTCATTTTAGAGTCCCAAACAAAGTGACTGTGATTAATGTGGCAGGAATCTCCTGCCCTTCCCACTATTGATCCAACACATTCAATTTTTGGACAGACAGCTTGGCAAATGTAAGTGAATGGCACAGAGCCATGGGGAATTAAGTGAGAGCTCATTTCATTTTCAAACATAACAAAGACAGATGTTGCTCTATCTTAAGTCAGCAGATAGAAGCAGTTTCTGCAAATTGGCAGTCACAGGAAGAGTAAGTCCGGTTTGGCTCACGCTTAGATGTCCCATTTTAAGAAAAGCTACGGGATAATCCCAGCTGTTAACACAAAGCCTCTTTATGCAGAATGAGGCACAAAGAAACTATAAAACCCTCCTGAGCACAGGATCAAATAAATCCCTGTGGCCGCACGCAAGTGATACTGCAACATCAACTTGTAATGAACGTATGTGGTGAGTAGGCATCAGATGTGAATGTAATCCTGTTATGAATGTCCTGATAAAAATTGAGATTTATGGTATTACTACAATAGTTGTATATTATTAAAAGAAAAAACTGGAGTAATGAAAAACAGCAATTCATACAATCAGGTGATTGTACACATTTTAGAAAAAGGTTTAATTTTATCTCCAATTTCTCACTCAGTCACTCTTCTACCACTTTACACATGAGGGTCACGGGAGGGTGCTGGGTGCCAATCCCTGCATACAGGGGAGCAAATGGTGGGGTACACTCTAGACAGTTTGCCAGTTCATTGCAGGGCCACATAGAGACAACAACCATCCACTCTCACATTCACACTTATGGGCAATTTATAGTGTCCAATTTACCTAATCCCCAAATCTGCATGTTTCTGGACTGTGGGAGGAAACTGGAGAACCCGTAGGAAAACCAAACACGGGAAGAACATGCAAACTCCATGTAGAAAGGCCCTTGTTCTGACTGGGTTGTGAACCCGAGTCTTGTTGCTGTAAGGGCAAGAGTGCTAATCACTACACCAACTGTGTGGCCTTCTCCAATTTCTGCATAATGAAAATAATTTCACCTAAATTTTACGCACTTGAACTTGAAATGTGTCCTTAGGATACATTTTTTTATTATTATTTAAACTGAAAACCAAGAATCTTAATAAAAAATTATTATAAATCATTAGGTCATAGAATGATCAAAGTGTCCATCACATACAGTAATTTTCACTATTTAAGAACAACTTGATTGTGAAATAAAGGGAAATGTCCTACATTTTTGATGATGTCTATATAAAATTTATTCATGGTGGGGGGGGGATTTATTCATGGGGGGGGGGGGGGGGGGATTAGACTCTGCCAGCTTTATCCTTGAAGAGTCAATTACAAATTCCAAAGGGCAGGAGTGAGATATTTAACCTTTAATTATGCTCTGCAGGAGTACAAACTATGCAAACAAAGTAACCCCAGTGACCATTTCACCTTTGGAGCAGCAATTATCCACTGGCCTCAAACACTGAAGATCTCAAAGCAATCATCAGCTGTCTCATAAGCCGCGAGACAGAGCAGAAATGAACAGGATGGAGGCCAAGGTGATGAAAAGGTATGAAGGTGCAGTGCTTCACTGGCACTGCTTTTCTTTGTTTTATTACAAAAACAGCAGTATATAGTCATTAACTGCAAACATAGTAAAAAAATACAGGGTGATTAAATGTTAATACTAAGTCTGATGTTCAAACACAAACAGCCAAAGACTGAGCAGGAAAAAAACTACCTTGTGTACTCTGTTGTGCTGTTGTCTGCTGTGTCACTTTCAGTTTCATTGCACGTTGTTTGGGCACAGCCCACACCCTGCCTACCAAGTAAAGGTACTTTTCGCAGTCGAAATGCAAGCCTGACCCAGGGCTATACTGTTCCATATCAAACCGTACCATGATGGCAACGCAGCAAAAGAGAGCCAGAGGCAAAGACCAACTAACTAAGTAAAAGTAAAATGTCTCTTAAACTGGGCAAAAAAGAAAAACAAAGGTTTTACAGGTTGAGTATGTAAGAATTAGAAACATCTACTTGTGCGATGTTAGACTGTAACAGAGGACTTATTCCCCATGTGTGTCAGCAAGAATGTCAGTATTCTTCATTTACAGTGTAACCATCTGATTCAAAACTGGAAAAATGTACAAAAACTCAAAGCACTCTGGTTGGAATGTCAATTTGGGCTGCTGCAGCCGCCACCCATCATTTCAATAAGTGAGATACAATTATTAAGTCCTTAATTTAATATCTTGCTATTATTATATTTTCCTACAGATTATCTGCATTATTAGCTAGCAAAATACCTTTACACAGTTATAAATATGAATATAATATGCATATACTATGTATAATACACATAAGAAAAGTAAACCTATTCAGATTAAAAGAAATAATGAATTGATTAAAAACAGGATTTAGCACGAAGAAATAAGTGTAAAACAACCATTACAAAGGGGAAAATAAATAAAAACAATCAAAAAAACACTATCATATAGTTTGGTTATTGTTTAGGATTACAAAAACAAATCTTTTATCTCGCTAAAAACCGGCAAACTCTCCAGCACATTGCGTGGCCGACAGAGTGGGAGTCGAACCCTGACCACCCTCAGTTAAAAGTGACAAGTTGAAACAGAACTCACCAGCCAGAGGGACATCGCAGAGCTTTCTTTGAAGACACCTGTGACACGCTGATCCAAACCCTTACCAGAGTTTTTCTGGGATTATCAAAAAATATGTTATTGTCCCTCAAAACCGAAGGTACTGACCAAAGAGAGCCTTGCAGTCTGGCCCTTATCCTGACACACTTCCTGAGCTGCATTGTTCACAAGACGGGAGGAAACACACACACATACACGCACTGTGGAAAGCCAGTGTCAGGAGATCATAACATGGAAAGTGAGAATACCAAGAGCTGTTGTTTGCGCTTTGAGGTCAGACTTCGGGCTATGATGTGGAATCTCTTACATTTAGAAGCAAACATTTTAGGTTAAAACTTTACAGGAGGTACTGTATGTGTAACGTATGTAAAAACAAGCAACCTTTAGCGGTTAAATGGTTAGTGCATTCCCTGTTCAAAACACTGCACATCATGCTTGCCAAAATTTCAGAAACAAAAAGTGGCATTTTTACCACTGACTGTTTTATTTTTATAAACATTGAGCCTATTTGGTTAATTTCCACATGACAGCAACAGGTGGGCATTGAAACCGAAAGTGCATCTGCTCCAAGCAGCAGCAGCAGCAGAGTCACACCAGCAGACAATTACATGAGAATAACATGAAGACGCCGCATCCTGGAGAAAAGCATCCACAGCAGCGTATCTGTCTTTGACTATCTATATATTTCAGTTTGTTGTAATTCATTTACCAAACATCTTTTGGAAATTATTTGTTCCCAAAATTCAAAATGATGTTAGCTTCACATGACAAGAGCAAATTTGTGCATGATGTGGCAGTTAATTTAAAAGCTTCGCAATTTATGTGCAGCTGCAACAATAAAAAGTACTATGTGATCTGTCCAATGATGCATAATACTGCTAGATCAATGTTTATATAGCACTACAACTGTACTCAGAAAGAGTAGTGAGGGGATACTAATTAATGACATCACTATATGTCATTATATGCATGTCATTATATTATAAATAATATTATTTCTTTGAGACTTTTGAAGAACATGGGTGATGTGCAGAACTGCAATAATTACAGAGGTATAAAGTTGATCAACCACACCATGAAGATGTTGGACTTAAATGTTGCCAAGAAAGAGTAGCACGGATGTGACGTTTGCTTCGACAGTGCTGATGGAGAAGTATAGAGACCAGAGGGAGTTGCACTGTGTCTTTGTGGATCTAGAAAATGCTTATGGTCAGGTGCCAAGAGAGGAACACGCGAATGGCAGAGAAGTATGAGAGGGTGGTGCAGGACATATATGAGGACAGTGAGACAGTGGTGAGGTGTGCAGTTCGAGTGACAGATGGGTTCATGGTGAAGTTGGGATTCCATCAGGGACCAGCTCTGAGCCCCTCTCGTTTGCAGTGGAGAGTGACAGGTTGACAGATGAGGTCAGGCAGGAGTCTCTGTGGACTATGTTGTTTGCAGATGATAGTGTAATCTGTAGTGAGAGTAGGGGAGGTTATAGCAGTAGCAAGAAAGAATACCTGGGTGTGAAAGACAGTGAGACAGGTGGTACAGTGCAGATGCAAGGAGGTAGAGAAATGGATAAGCTGATGTGTGACAGAAGGAAAAGTGAAAGGGAAGGTCTTCAAGACGGTCATGAGACCCGCTATGATGTATGGCTTGGAGACAGTGGCTACTGTCTGAAAGACAGCAGGTAGTGGAGCTGGAGGACAGATCGCATTTATATTGGACAAAGGATGATGAAGATGGAGCAGCAGGGCAGGTGGAAAAGAGGAAGACCACATAGAAGGTTCATGGATTTTGTGAAAGGGAACATAAGGACAGTTGGTGTAACAAAAGAGGATACAAGGGAGAGGACAAGATGGAGGCAGATGAGCCACTGTGGCGAACCCTAAAGGGAGAAGCCAAGAGAAGAAGAAGAAAAAGATTCATAATTAATACACACACACATATTTATCCCTGTTTGGTCTCTCTCTGACATATTGCCCAAGTTCTGATAGTTTTGATCTCCATCAACATAGAGGTGTAGACACATAGATATAGAAAAAACTAAACTATTATTAGGTGTTGTAGAAGAAGTGTGCACTCACTTTATTTTTATTTTTTACATGAAAATTATCTAAATTAGTGAGTATATGAAAGAGAAAGTCTAAAATATAAGCTCAAATAAGCAAAAAGAAGGAATTGATAGTCTGCGCCCAATGTCTAATGACTTAAAACTACAGATCATGATTTGTGTAATGTATAGATCAACTAAAATCTACTGCTGCTGGATGAGGACAGTGTTTTCTTTTTTTTTTTTCGACCCTCTGCAATGGCTCCACTAACCAGGTAACTAAACAGGCTCCTCCGTTGTGTTGCCTCGTCCATGAGCGCAGATGTGACAGAGAAAGCAGAGCATGCAGGAGGTAAGCAGGATCACGTGACAAACATTATCCAGGCTTGATTTTTTCCACTCAACACAACTTTAACAAGGTTGGGATGAAGAAGAAGGGATATTTACTTTGCTGTATTGTGGCCCTCTGGACTCAGCGGAGGTCGCATGACTATGGCAGAACATCCAGTAAAACTGTGCCGTTCCAAGGGACTTAATTCCATCCTACCACATATGTTCAGCATTAGCCAATCCATAAAAAGCCACAAGTCATGTTGTGTCACAGCAGAAACATTTGAATTCACACAGAGCCAGCACATTACATGAGAATAAAGTCCAATCATGTTAGTGGATCAATTTCTTACTGTTCTCTCAATTCAGTTTAAAGTGAATTCACATGAATATTGTTTACATGCACCAATGTTGTGGCGGAGCCAGTGTGAGAACATGGCCTGTTTTATAAGAGTTTGTTCTGGAGCATCACTAATTATGATTTAAAACTTATAGGAAGTGATTGTGAAACAGAAATAGAAATTCAGGATATACTGTAGACACGGGAGTTCAGAAAGTATCGAAATACAAATATATAAATATATACAAATATAGATCCAAGCAAAAATATAAAATAAAATCAAAATAAATAAATAAAATGTGTTTTATATATATATATATTAAATAAGACGTGGCTAATAAAAAAAATAAATAAATTACCAAAATTGCAATAGCAACATGGACAACACACACGGACATGGACTCTGGTCCTTGTATTTTGTATCATATTTCATCTCATCTTCTACCACTTTATGAGGGTCGCGGGGGGCCTTGGTGCCTAATCCCAGCTGACATAGGGCGAGAGGCGGGGTACACCCTGTACAGGTCACCAGTCCATCACAGGGCCACACAGAGACAGACAATCCAAATTTGGATTATGCCAGTTGACCAAATCTGCAGAACCCAGAGAAAACCCACACACACACAGGGAGAACATGCAAACTGCATGCAGAAAGGTCCTTGTTCCAACCGGGTCGTGAACCCGGGTCTTCCTGCTGCAAAGGCAAGAGTGCTAACCACAATTGACTGGTCTATCAGCTTTCAATTCTAAGCAAACATGTATCTTTAAATTACAATTTTGTCAGGATACTTGTTAATTTCAATGATTATTTTCATAATCAATTAATCTGTTGATTATTTTGTTGAGGAATTGAATAATGGTTTTGTTTTGTCCAAACTTTTTTTTGTCCACAAACCAAAATGATTCAGTTTTAACAAAAAACACTTTAATTGATTAATCGATTATCAAAAGAGCTGATAAACGATTCATTGAGTAATTGTTTAAGCCCTAACAACAAGTGAGTCAAAACAGCGTTATCATGATAAAGTTAGCCCTAGTTCTAGTCTGTGAAATGTGTGAATATCTGTGAAACAGATAAAGGAATACCATTGTTTGCTGTTAAATCCGAGAATGTCAGTGTTAACTCTTGAGCCAAAACCTCACACTCTCACATTCTTCTAAAGCCTTTCCAAAACGCCCCTCGGCTGGATCAAAGTCTGCGTTGTGTGCTTAGGTTTTAACATTGGGGGGGGGGGTTACTTTCTGGCCAACTGTTATCACTCTTTTAAGTGCTAAGCCATGAGTGAGGCCTCCGTGAACGCCGCCGCTCAGAGGAGCGTCTGACATGTCTGTGTGCGGTGTGCGTATGTGTGCTGACTGAGGACGAGGTGAAGGGAAGGCTCTCGATTGGAAGCACATGTTGCATGAGCTCACACTTGTCATTTCTCATCAAGCCACATGTGAGCCCCACACTGACGCAAGTAGCTTCTTTAATGCAAATAACTCTTGCAAGCTGACTGTACCAACATAGTACAGCAAAGTCTGCCCCCTACTGGTCCCTTTTACGCCACACTCATCGAAGCAGCATTGTGGCCCAAAAATCTTACTCTTCATATGTGTGGTTTGTTAACAGACTCCAAAAATTGGATCTATTATCTACATAAATATGTTTAAATAAAAAAAAGTAATATGCAGCATCTCTTGATCAGTCACAAAAACAATGACTTCTGTCCCCTCTCACAAGATTCCGTGGCAGCTAGTACTTAGAGAGACATGAACTCTATACATTCCATATGTGCAATTAATTATCAAAAAACAACTTGTGGACAATATTTTCATCCCTAAAGATTTACTACATGTTTTAAACCAGTATAATCTTGGGAAAGACATCAAATTAATGCCGACAGAGGATGCCAAAACTTATTAGGGATGATGAAAAAAGAAAATGTGGATGATTGCAATGACACTTTAATTTACAGTTGCTTAAATGTGTGTGAGTACAAGTTCTGCAAACTCCATTTTGTTTCTGCTGTCAGCAAAATCACATGTAGAGCAGAGTTTGCGCACGTCATATTTTTATT
>JAFBJR010000107.1:1553449-1560949 GCA_016785285.1 Brachirus orientalis | reverse complement strand
GGTACAGTGTTATTATCATCAACTGAGGTTGACTAATGTCCATTATTAGTACTGTATATTAAAATTGACATAATCACTGGGAAGTGAAGCCAATGTCATATGCAAAAAATAAGTACGTTTGTATGCAAGTCTATGAGAAACTGAGCCTACACTTCTCACTTGATTGGTAACATTTGCCAGAGCAGTTTATTTCAGTTTCATAAGTTTCCATTCTGAAAAATCAAACATGAAAGACTCAACTTGAGGATTCGAAATGGGATTTCCCAAGCAAGAGGGTGGCATCACAGTGAGCCGACTCAAAATGTTGCTTGTAAACAGTTTTCACAGCTAACGTGTTTTTCGGTGAATAACCCCAGCACATAAGACACGTCACATTATACAGTATATACTGTGAATGACTAGACTAACATGGAAGCATGGTACAGCAGCCAAGACCAATCTTAGAGTCTAAATTTGCAAATGCTGACAGCAGCAGGTGTTAAAGGCTCGGCTCAGTGGTAATTTAAGACAATCAGACAAAGTGACAAAGCGGTCTCAGGAATGTGCCACAGAAGTGAAAGTGCCCAGAAAGAAGTAACTGATAAATAACTGTGTTGCAGTGGAGGGTGCTGATAACACAGCCATTAAAAGCAGTTTCCTCAGCTTAATTTAGTGGTTAAAGGCTGTTTAACTACAGACCATTGAATCCATTACTGTTATCTCTCACAAGGAAGCCCAATCGTGGTGGAGAGATCAAACTGAGAGGGCAAACATTTTCTTATCTTGCAGCATGTTACTCATGGGACTTTTTACACTGCAAATATTAGACCTAAATAAATAGCTGTGCCTCACCCTTAATGAAAAAAATCACTGGGTGGATACCTTTAATGTTCTGTTAGTAGTTTTTTGTTATACTGCAATATACAATATACTGCACCTTTTATAAATGAATTCTTTCTAAAAAAATAAATAAATAAATAATTAAGAGACAACATTGTTGACCAAAGTGCTGTGCAGCAATAAAGTAAAACATTTTGAAATATAAATCACAAACAGAAAACAGCACACACAACAGTTGAGAGGCAAAAACAGAGGACACACACAGTACAACTCATACTAATTCACGTGCCAAAGAGAAGAGACGGGTTTTTAAGAGAGACTTAAAATCAAGAAGTCAAGAGACCTGCCTAATGTGAACACTTCACATGTTTTGGGGATGACCAAGAGCAGCTGATCAGCTGATCTTAGAGACCGAGAGAAGGAGTGTACAGCTGGAGTAAGTCAGAGAAGCAGGGCAGAGCAAGGCCATTTAGACACTTGTACACAAAAATTATCCTGTGGTGTACTGGGAGCCAGTGGAGGGAAGCCAGAATGGAATAGATATGTTCATGTCTGTGAGTTGTTGTCAAAAAGCATTCTGAACAAGCTAAAGGCGACAGATGGAAGTCTGGCTAACCCCAACATAAAGAGCGTTACAATAACCCAGTTGAGTATTTATGAATAGGGCTGGGAACCACTGGGTACTTCACGATACAATACGTGATACATGGCCCACGATACCGATAATACGCTACAACGATTCTGCGATAATCGATATACTGCAAGACAATTATATCGCGATACATCACGATATCTGTCTAACTGAAGAAAATAAAATGTTGGTGAAAAGCGCAGGATTTCTCTGTTCTCAATATAGAGAACAGGGTGCGTGAAGTCACAGTGTAGCTGCCTCTCGTCACAGTCAAAATGTGCCATCAGACTGGCAAAATTCCCAACTTTAAGGAAACAGCATAGTCCTGCAGCAGGAGTTTTTCAGTCTGTAAAAATGCAGGACTATAACACAACTATGTAAACAAATCTGTGTAAAATACACGTGTGGGCACATGTATGGGTCTTGTGCACGGCCCTTGTTTGTAGCACATGTGTGTAAAACAAGCTTCAGAGAGAAAGAGAGACAGAAAGAGAAGAACAGAGAGAGCTCTGGACACAGACAGGCCGTGATGCAAGTGATTGTACTTTGGCTATTTGCCTTCATTGAAAGAGGATGTTTTTATAAACGCCACTAATCTGCTTATCAAACATAAAATCAGTGTCCATTATTACCCCCAGGTTTCTAACCATTGGGTGGTTGTAACCCATTCCAAAGCACCAAGATCCTACATATAAAAAAGGATTAAGTTGGGAAACCTGTAAGAAGCAACTTGATATGTTGTTGACTATGAGTCACTCTAATTCACTCATGTTAACAAGTAATATACTGTATCACCTGCATTACCACAGAATGAGTGCCCTCCAGTCTGAGGTGGTGCATCGTTATGAGCAGACCTCAACAGCACAGAACAATGCAACAAAATCATGTTGAGGTATTTGGGCTATTTTCAGAGTCATGTCATGAAGGCCTTCTAAGGCAGCTAGGCACGCAGGAGGTAAAGGGGTAGCAGATTATGTTCTCAGAACTTCTGGGACTACTGTAATTTAAAGTGGAGTGGGCTTAAAGGGTAAAACCCCTCAATTTAGGTAATCCAATATGTTATTCTTGCTGTCTGGGAAAGTCCATGTGGAACCAAAGAAACCATATCTTTATTAACAACAAAGGCATTTACGCTTAATACTCTGATGCTGCAGCTCGGCTTGCCTGCCACACAAATAACAAAAAAAAGGATGATTTTTAACTGAAATATGTCTTTTTACACATATACACATACACACGCACACACATACTGTATATGTCAATGAGTTAGAGAATACAGGCCTCCCCTCTAGAAAAATGTGCCCTCTAATCTCACCTTAGTCGACTCACTTTTTTGATGTTCTGCTCTCTGTAATACCAAGAGCATTCATTTATTGTTCAATTCTGAAAGTTGGAAAACCACTAAAATCCCCCAACTACAGTATGTCCATTAAAATCACACTTATTTAGACTAATTTTAATACCTAATGCAGCATCATTTCATTTCAAATCATCTGTCAAAATCTCTGTTCCACATTTAACTACCCCTTGTTAATATATTGTCACCAGTTTTTTCATTATGTCCCAGCAATGACTGGTACCAAATTGAATCCACACTCATTATTTGTTTTCATCTTTTCTTGTTTCTTTGTGTTTTAGGTCAATCCATTGAATTTCGCAATAAGTCATTTTTTGTGTTCCCACTAGCCATGCATCACACTTCTGCAACCCTCACCTTTCTTTGATTTGTGTGCGGCTTTTGACGAAAATAGCATGCAGCAATCAGTCCATGATGACAACCTGCAAAGCCAATCATTGTGCCACCTACTGGCTAACAAACAATGTTTCATTTACAGGGCCTATATTTGTTCTACTCTGACCTAACAAATTATTGGTGGCCTCTTTCTTCAGCCACACAATGGCAATTGCAGTCACTCCACCCCCACAACATGCAAGAATAGTACAAGGGCCTGTTCACTCCTGCTTGTTGCAGCCCAAGTGTTAGAACTTTATATTTCTATTTGCTTTTATGGCACAGCAACACAAGCAAATTCCTATCTAAATGTAAAAAAAAAATACATTAAAACTAGACCTCAAAGGTTGGGTCGTAAATGTGTACCTCAAAATCATTACCCATCATCAGTGACAAATATGCAGTGCTTATTAAATCACATAAATACGACAAACTCACAATTGCCACCTACAGCGTAAGACATGGTGGGCATACTGTACGAAACCTGAGATGAAAAGGATGTATCTAAATCTGTCGACAAATTCCTATCATCTCAAGTTATATATACTGTATATAATGTATATGCCCAACCCTCGACCTTAAATAGAAATACAGGAGCAGTATATTTTTAGCTATAGTACGAACACATGAACTCCAAGTCTGTGTAATTGATATAAATGTATGTCACGCCAGTGATGCTTATGTGAGGGATTCAAGAGTGTGCAACACGTGCAGCATCAGGTCCAAGAGTGTGACTTAATTAAAGATTCCTTTGCTGGGTGCATAGGGTGAGGCACACTCACCCTCGCTCTCATTAACAGGGGATCAGGTTGGGAATGTGGAACATGTGCCTTTTTTTTTTTTTTTTTTTATTGAGGGCTATTTCTACTCCTGTTGTACAGCATGACAAAACATTCTCTGCATTATTATTCTCCATGTGTCTTGTTTACGGCTCTGGAAACACAGAGGGAGTCTCCATTCCATGTTTAAAACAAACAAACAAATGATGCGTATGACGTAAATATTTATTTACGTCATACGTTGTCCATGTGGAACATAAACAATATTCTCTCCATCGTTCCTCACTGACTCCAACACAGCTCTGTGTAGGACACTACTGTGTTTACTGGACACTTTGAGGTTGCATTTCATAAAGTCCACTACGTTTTCCCTCACGAGCCACAGAGAAACCACATTCCATTGCAAATACCTACGAAATTCCTCCACAGCAGAATGTGTAAGAGTGCAAACCTATCCTTTTAAAAACCAGTCAGGGTGAACTAGCAACAATGATCTGCCTCAGCTTGTTACAAGCACTGGTGCAAACCAGAGAGAGAGAGAGAGAGAGAGAGAGAGAGAGAGAGAGCAAAAAACTCTTTCTTCCTATGTGTATTCAGAGTAAATGCAGCATGTCAAAGGGGGGATTTATTAGGTCCCAAAAGAAAAACATTCTCTCGATGATGAAAACATGATTGGGCGACCTGGGTAGCCCAGCCTAACTTCTGATCCACTGTCACAGCAATTACCCTTGGAGCCCCGTGGCATCCGACCTTGGTGGAAAAAGAGCCCCAGGAAATAGAAGAGCCACAAATATCAACAAAAGGCCCATTTGGAGGCAAAGAGGATGCGACCTGGGAGAGCCGAGCTGCCTGTCCATCACTCGGAAGTGCTGTGAAAGGCTACAAAGGCCCCTAGAGAGAGACTTGGTGGGATTCTGACGTTGCCAAGAGTGAATGTAACATCGCCTTGCCAAGTATTAGGGAAAAGACAAGAAACCCTCCCCTCACACATAGAGAAATATCAACAAAACTGCAGCATAAAGGCCACATTCACGGGCACACAAAGACATCGAGGCTGCATGGTATATGACTAAACTCTGGGTATTATGTTGTACTGATGCCACAGGGTCTGAGGCAGAGGTGGAAGTTAGGGCTCTGCTTTGCATTCCAAGAAAAGGGGCATGCAACCATGACTCTGGAGATAAAGTACAGTTGCCCTCTTCCTTAATCTATCATTCTGACTGACATTCTATCCACTGAGCATTGCCAAGTGAATTACAGACACTTAAAGAAGCTCAATGGACGCCTTTTGTGTCCTACTATCTGCTTGGTTTAGAGGCTTTGTGTCCAATGCCACGCATCACTGCATCATTAATTCTTTGAAAAGCTGTTTGGAAAAGAAATATCCGTTCATCTGACTCACACATCCTTTGACCACGAGGCACTAAAAAGCAAAGGCGTTACCTTCCAGAATGAATACAAAGGTCCAAATTATTACACAATCCCAAAGAAGTTGCTGGTGCAAGCTGAAGAATTTCTTCTCAAATTACAGTGCACTTAATACACTACTTTTTTCTTTTTTTGAATTTCCTGCCACACACGCTGTGAACATGTCATTTTGCCTTTACAATAATAAAGTGACGATCAAAATATCAAATCTTTAAAGGACATGGTCGCTCTAATAGTCTACTAATGTTCTTGTGTGGTCATGTGACATTGCAATAGTGGGAAGCAAAGGGGAAATGCTGACAAAATATGACATTTCTGCTACATCTAGTTGTTTTTAATGTTTAATAACTTTTATTTACTGAAAATTATGCACAATAAAAATAATAATGCAAACACTTGTAATTAGATGATTATGTAATAAGTACGATAGATGTGACTGTATTCATCGCTGCTTCTCCATAAGTGACACCGCACTAAACAGTTTATTGGCTTGAAATGCCACAGTTAGCAAACCATAATGGCTTTAATTTAATTCCTCTATTTTAAATTGTTCTATCATATATGTAAAAATACAATATGTTGGAACCAATTTATATTTTAACTTCTTATCCTTGCAATTACTTAATCACCACAGTGCATCTTTTTGGGCTGTGGGAGGAAGCAGGAGTACCCAGATACAAATATCCAAATATCTGTGAAGTAATTAACATATCACGTGATGCATGATTTTTGCAAAAAAGTAACAGCCCTATTATATAGTCACTGGAAATTTTGTATGAAATTATGCCAGCTGTGCTAAAGCATGATATTTTCAGTGCTGTTTAAGTTGCTGGGAGATGTTTACACCATCACGGTAAACTCTGTGAAACATATTGTGTCTGGACTGTAACGTGAATGATGGGTCTATAAGACGTGTGTCCGCCTGAGGTTAAATTCCTGTGTGCATTAAAAGGTAAGATGACAGGGGTTAACTTTGCTGAGGAATCACAATCCTCTCCTGGGTCAAGCACACACTGGGCACCTTTCCACCATGGAACACACAGAGAGGGTCTTGTTCTGTGGCCCATGTGCAGGTCACTGCCGGCAGGTAAGAGTGAAATGATAGGCCTCCCCAGAGATGCAGCACAGAGGACACACTGTTTCCACGCTGCTAAAACATCCATCGGAATGCAATAAGGGGCGGCAGGTAACTTTCAGTTCACCACATACCTTTATCAAACATCTTGAAAACTCAGAAAAAACCCCCGTCTGCCATCTGACACTTTGGTGGGAATTCAGAAGTGAGGGAGATGGAGAGCTGAACTTGACAGGGATTAAACTGAGGTGAGGTTTTGTTTCTTAAGGTGGCAAATTCAGCTGTTATACTGACGTTGTCTGCTCTCACCTTGAAAGCTGGGCTTTCTCTCCGTCGCTTTTTTTGAGGGAAGACATAGGGCCACTGCAGTAACCGCAAAATTTTAATACCACAGCTGGTACAAGACCACTGCAAATAGTGACAAGCCACCACCATTACCACACATTTCACAAAGAGATATTACCAGACCATGGTCCATTTTTGTGTTTTGCAAGATGTTCCAAACTCTGACTGGTACCCAGCACATCTAACCAATCAGAAGATGTAGAGTGGATATACAGTATGTAGCATTAAAGATATTTAATGCTGGGAATGACGCCTTACTCAAATATCAAAAATATCCTTAAGTTTGTCCTAAAGGGGAAAAGTGGTACCACCCTTTTTTATTGAGTAAAGCCAGCATCAATTCAATTGTTTCTTGACATTTAAATCACTTGCTGTGTCACATAGGAGTTAATGTGAATATGGAAGGTGCGTCAAAGTTCACCTAAGGGTTATTTTGCATTGCATTCACAATGCCGTTGATGTGCAAAACCCTTGAGAATGAAACATCCATTTGTTTGTGAATGACAGTAGCTTGCAAGCTGCATCTTGCACAACAGTACATGTCATTCTTAAACGGGTCTTTATGTTGCCTTCTTCCCACAGCCGCCCGTCTGCCTACATCCTGCTCTTGTACAACAACCTCTCCATGCAAAGCACACAGCCACACATTCTTTGTGCAGCCCATTCATGCCCCCCCCCCCCCCCCCCCCCC